>DF836659.1:5597-23040 GCA_000950595.1 Mucor ambiguus
CTTCTCTCTCATTTTATATAATAAACACACACACACACACACATAAATAGAAATCATGACTCGAGGTGTAAGTAGCTAAGCCTTGGGACACATCTCTCTCCCACCCAAAAGGATCGACATTGAACACACTTTGGACTTTTAGGTTGCCCGTAAAAAGTTGGTGGTTGTAGGTGATGGTGGATGTGGAAAGACAAGTCTACTCGTTGTATATCAAAAGAAAGCGTTTCCTCAGGTACGTGTGAGAGAGCAAATAGCTTTTCATACCAATGCCAAGACTGATTTTCTGTATTATACAGAGATATGTGCCCACTGTATTTGAAAATTACATTGCCAATGTACCATTAGACACTGGAAAGATTGTAGAACTGGCGTTATGGGATACAGCAGGACAAGAGGATTATGATCGACTGAGACCTTTATCATATCCAGAAACCGATGTGGTCTTGATTTGCTTTGCCATTAATTTACGTACATCATTTACAAATGTACAAGACAGATGGCTCCCAGAAGTAACTCATTTCTGTGAAAATGTACCAAAGTTATTGGTTGGCACAAAACTTGACTTCAGACAAAACCAGGAAGAGATTCAACGACTGGGACTAGTTGGACAAAGATTGATCACAGAAGAAGAGGTAATAACAAAGAAAAAAACAAAGAGGGGAGCATTTCATTGTGCTGGGATAAACACACTGACGCATACGTAGGGAGAGCAATTGGCTCGAGAAATTGGTGCAAAGTACTATGAATGTAGTGCAATGCAAAAGATCAATGTGGATGAGGTGATTGAAGCAGCAACAAAGGCTGCTGTTGCTGGAAATATGAGACGTCTTCATAAGAGACTTTGTACCATTTTATAAACAAAACATATATTCATTTTAATTTAATTTAATACACATATACACATATATACACTCTTTCTATCTTCATTTTCTTTATATCAAATACACCACTCTGTAGTAGTATAGTTCAATTTACAAACAACAACAATAAAAGCTTGTCACGAGAAACCAAACAAAATTTTGCTCTTCTTTTCCTTGCACCCAACAAAAATGTCTGAAGCAAAAGTATATACCAATGTCAAGAACGTTCGCAATGTGACAGCAGTGCAAAACAAAAAGACTGTCTATAAGAACGTGGTAGCATCGCCATTCATCTTGAAGTGGCCCAATGTTCATACTGATTTGGGTCAAACCATCTTGACACAACTTGTAAAGTAAGTATTGAAAACAGGCAAATGTCGTTTTGCATGTATCCGTACTTATCTATTACACAAGGACTTTAATGCCATTAGGCAACTATAGAAAAGAGTGCAAATCCACAAAGAAAAAGGACACTAAGAAATCAACATCCACAACGATACCCAAGCCAGAGTTACATGATCGTGTCCATGTCGGCATTAATCAAGTTACTCGATTCATGGAAACCTACATTGAAAAGAAACAAACCCACACACAGCCTGCCGACAAGACACCTGTCATATATATCTGTAAACGAGAGATCAAACCATTGCAATTATGCCAGCACTTGTTATACATGGCTGCATTAGCTCAAGTCAAAATTATGCCCATGCCAGCAGAAGCCGAGTCCAAGATGAGTCAAGCACTAGGCATCAAGAGAGCATGCGTTGTGCTTGTGGAGGTGAGTCATTGAGGAGGGGGGTTGCTGTAAATAGATAGATGGCCATACTGACTGCCATTGATCAAGATCATGGAGAACAAAGAGGAATCGTTACGTTTGAGTGCCCAAGATATACCTGCCATTGATGCACCGTGGCTGATAAATGCATTACAGCAACAGCCGGTGGTTGCTTATCAATCAAATGCGACGATCAAGACATTAAAGACCACAGGACCTCCACCCAAGCAAAAGAATCAACAGAAACAGCAGCAATTGAAGCGCAAAAATCAAGAGGACCAAGAAGCTACAAGCAAAAAGATCAAAGTTTAAATAAAACATAGATTTAGGCTAGTTGTCGGCGGTTTCAAGCAGATGCGATCAATTGTTTTCGATGGATTGGTTGTTCATGGCGAGACATATGAAGCACTGCATTTGCTGCAACGACCATGTTCTGTCTATTGCAACCACACATTTGGCGGCATCAATCAAAGTAACATTGCATGTCTATTTCAAGCGACCATTGCTTTTTCAGAGATCATCACTGCAAACTATGATGTCCGCTTGCATTTGTGCCTGCACAATCTATAGATTTTCTGCACACCTTTTTCTCTGCCTTTTCTTTTTTTCGCAAAACATGAGCATTCAAACTTTCACACGTTGTTATGGCCCTACAGGAGGCGAGGATGCGAGATCCATTGACCTTTATTTTCCTGCTCAAGCAAACAAGAGCTCCCCTTTGATTGTATTTATTCATGGTGGTGCTTGGCGAACTGAAGACAAGGCAGATTATAAGCAGCTCTGTACAGGCTTCAGTGAGTTGGGATATGCATGTGCCTCTGTAAACTACAGGTAAAGAAGAACCATGGTATGGATACAGATAGAGAGGTGTAGATGTGCTCAACTAGTGACATAGATTAAGTCTGAAGGAAAATGGCAAGCAACCTACAGTTCAACATCCTGATCATATCATTGATGTTGGCAAGGCAGTAGAGTATCTATACAACAGCCCCACCGAGCAATACGACCCCAAGCAGATTTACTTGGTGGGCCATTCAGCAGGAGCTCATATCGCCATGATGTTGTTGTTGGATACCAAATTACCATATCATCAGTACATTGCAGGTATTATTGGTGTCTCTGGCATTTATGATATACCGCTCTTGGTCAAGACCTTCCCCTCCTATCTCGATTTTATCGAACAAGCATTTGGCTCAGATCAAGCCACGTTTTATCAAGCATCGCCTATCAGCAAATCGTCAGATGCATCAAACAAGCAGAAACCCATCATCATTGCTCAGAGCCCTGAGGATTCATTGATCGATAATGATCAAGCGCTTGTCATGGATCAACATTTGAAGAAACTGCAGCATGAAAATATAGCGCTGGATATGGCATTGACGGGAGATCATTACGATATCATGAAGACTGAGAAATTAGAACGACTTGTCAAGCGTTTGTTTGAATAAAACAGGACATTGCTGTAAGTTTGCTTTTGACATGTTTGTGACCGGAAGTCAATGTTTTGAAGGGGGGTAGTGGTAGTGAGTTTGATGGACCAAGTAGTAGAAGAAAATCTCTTACCCCGACGTTTGAGTTTTCTTACACCCTTCATCTTCTTCATCTCTCTCTCCTTTTGTATATTTGAAATGCTGAGCACACTTGTACGTTCATCCAGACCTCTTCTCCAACACAATTTACCACGTGCAAGCTATCTTCACTCTTGTGCCATCATCCGTAATGTTGCATCAGGTAAGAAAATGGGGAGAATTCAAAAGACATGTGGTGGGGACCCTAGTCAATTAACATGGCAATGAACCATTAGAACCCACTACACCTGCATCTACACCCTCTACCACCACAGCCACTACACAAAGAAAGCCTTCCTCAGCACCAAAAGGTACCGTTTTGAAAGGCATCCAATACTTGAAAGACAAGCAAGATCCAGTTGCATTGGACGATAGCGAATATCCAGAATGGTTATGGGATTTATTGGACGAAAAGAAGCAAAAGCAAAAGACAACCAAACCTGTCAACCGTCAATATCATAGAAAGCAAAGTAGAGAAGCTATCAAGGCTATGAACTTTATGAAGGATAAGAAGAACTAAAATCGAAATCGTGTATTATAACATTCACCTACTAGAGTCAATAAAAAAAAAAAAGAAAAAAAAGTGCCATCATGAAAGTATGATCTTTATTAAAATTTGAATAACAATGAGTGTCGTATATTACCAAGGACGTTGGTTATTAGGGAAAGCAGATTGGCCATCTATATATTCATAAACACACACACATGAGCTGTCAAATTCAAATCACTCTTCATCAAATTACACTTACATTGCATGGAGCCTTGAGGAGTAAAGATACTATTACCTGCGGGTTGTTGAGGTGGTTGTTGAGGAGGGAAACCTGTCATTTGAGGTTGCATGTAACCCGTTGGTTGTTGCGATTGTAAAGGACTTTGATGGAATGCTTGAGGACTAGGGGTAGAGAATTGAACGCCTGTCATTTGTGCTTGCAATGGCGATAAAGTGGGAGATCCAAATGGGTTATCAGGAGCTACAGTTACAAAAAGATGCGTTAACAAACTATCCCAAGAGAGTATTCCTATGAGACTTACTAGCACTGTTCCAATGTCTACCCGTAGGTTGAGCACCAATGGTGTGTGATCTTGATAGAAGCCCTTGCTGTCCAGCAGCGGTGGAAGAAGGTGCCAATGGTGGAGGCAATGATTGTTGATAGTTGCTACCACCAACAGGTTGACTAGAAGCAGGGAAACCAGTCATTTGAGGCTGAAGTGCTTGCCAAGAATTTTGCTGAATAGGTTGTTGTTGTGGTTGTTGTTGGAATCCAGTTTGCATGGGTTGCTGCTGTTGTTGTTGTTGTTGGAATCCAGTAGGTTGGTTAGATTGCCATTGACCAAGAGATGGATCTAAAGGAAGACTATGAGAAGGGGTAGGTCTTTGACGACCAGCAGCAGGTGTAGGTTGTTGCAGACCCGAGAATCCAGTTTGAAAACCTGCAGTTGACTGAGGACTGAAACCAGTGGGCTGAGAAGCATTGAAACCAGTAGGTTGAGCAGCATTGAAACCACCAGTAGGTTGGGCAGCATTGAAACCAGTTGGTTGGGCAGCAAAAGAAGGCTGCAGTTGAGGAGGCTGTTGAGCAAGTTGTTGTTGAAGCTGTTGCTGTTGTGCTTGCACTTGTAACATTTGCTGTTGTTGTTGCTGTTGCTGCTGCTGAGTACCTGTTTGCATAGCCAGCTGCTTTTGAAGCTCTAATTGCTGTTGTGTCAATTTTTGTAATTGCTCCAACTGTTGCTGTTGCTCCTTGGCTTGTCGTTGTAAATTCATCAACTGAATCTTTTGGATCTGTTCTTCTTCTTGAATACGTTTGCGTTCAGCCTCTGCAGCCTTCATTTGTTCAGGTGTGGGACCAGCAGGAACAGGAGGAGATACAACTGAACTGCTGGATTGAGCTGTCTTCATGGATGACATGGCAGCAATAGGGCTGCTCTCGGCACGAGGAGCCCAAGCATCATCGTTGAATCCAATCAAATCGCCCTTGGGTTTCTCAGGTTCCTTGCCCTTGCCGTTGTCTGTTGTGGAGGAGCTGCCAAGTTGAGAGCCGATAAAGTCTAGCAGATCAGGATGTACGTCCTTGGGTGCAGACACATTGGGTCTAGGTCTAGCATTTGAGGAGGGTGCTAAAACAAGGTAGATGTGTCAATGATACGCAAGTCAAATGTCTTTTTCAATGTACTTTACCCTTGCCTTTGCCACCTTCAGAGCTCTCCCATTCTTTTTGCAATTGTCTGGCTAACTCTTCATCCTTTTCAATTTGGCTCAATTCCTTCTTTTTGTTGGCAACTTCTTCTGTCGTCTCTTCAGGCTGGCCAGTTTCAATGTATCTTTCCACACGCTGTACGTGTTCCTCCTTCAAGCCCAGTATCTTCATTTGCTTGTGAGTCAAGTTGGGAATGTCACTGTCGTCCAGCTTCTCTGCTTTGAAAGATGCAGCGTATTGCAGTGATTGTTGCATAGGGATACCGACAATCATGAACCAGTCAAACCAATCCCACCTTTCATTAAGCTTCTTTTGTGGTGGTTGAGCGACTGGTTGAGCAGCAGCAGGTGGTTGCTGTTGAGGAGGACGAGGAGGCATGGCAGGTGTCATTTCAGCATCATCTTGACTAGGTCTTCTAGTATGCTTCTCCACCCAACGCACATCTTCAGCACACATCTTCTCCACAGGCACATCAATCTTGACACCGTTCAATTTATGCAAACGCAGTTTACCATTGTGGAAATCAATGAACTGAGCCTCTACCTTGAACGAACCGCTTCGATCTGTCCAGGTTCTGATCTTTGTTGGGTCTGGCTTAGGCAGATCTTGATGGCGTGTCTTGCTAGCAGAACGAGCAAGCGATGCTTTACGTTCGGCCTCTTTGCGCTTGTAGTCTTCTTCTAATTGCTTTTGACGGGCAGCTTCAGCACGTTTAGCAGCTTCTTGCACTTGTCTGCGTCTTTCTCTTTCCTCCTCTTCACGCTGTCTCTCTTCTTCGCGACGACGACGTGCTTCTTCCTCCTCTCTGCGACGACGTGCTTCTTCTTCTTGTTCACGTCTCTTTCTATCTTGCTCTTCTTGTTCCTTGCGTTGCTGAACTTGGCGCGCTCTTTCTTCAGCGACACGTTGTTGTTGCAAGGCACGTTCCTCCTCAGCACGCTTTCGTCTGATTTCCTCTACATTGTCATTGCGAGAAGAGGCAGCGGCAGCAGCGGCAGCAGCAGCACCTAATCCAGCAGCAGCAGCAGTAGAGTGATCATGCTCTTGTTCATTGCCCTCCTCATCGTCAAACTGAACGTAGGATGAAGGCACCAAACCCACATCACCATCTACCTTTTGCACACGCCACCAACCATCTGTTCTCTCGTAATCCAAGACATAGATTTGCTCGTTTTCCTCGACAGACAATTCATCGCCACCTTCAGCTTGGAAAGAATAGATGGAAATACCCCACTTGGGAACACAGTTTGACTCCTCTTCTTCTTCCTCTTGATCTTGTTCATGTTGATCATGATGGGGTTGTGGCGATGGAGAAGCAATTTCGTAGGATGACGAGGAAGTCATGGGAGGAATAGCAGGAGCAGGAGCAGCAATTTGTTTCTGACTGGAGAGACTCAGATGGGTATTTGACATTTGAGCAGCCCGTGTCGAGTCTGAAATCTTAACCAAGATGGCTTTGGCTTCTGACTTGGAGGACGCTTGAAGATCCAATACTGCTTGTTTGGCACCGTCAATCTCAATATGCAAGTTTTTGCCGTCGTAGAGATACTTTGTAACATCCAAAATGGGGTATTGCTGCACTGGCAAAGATTTATCTGTTTCGCTGCCATAGCAAATCATGCCATTGCCGACGAACAAGCTGCCCTTTCCCTTCTTCTTCTTCTTTTTAGCTGCATCGTATTCATGAACGTTCCATGACTGAGCATCATCCACAATGACTTCTCGAGTGGCCGTGGTTGAGCCAGTCTATAAATGGTAATCAGGCACTCAATCTCCACATACACACACACTGCCTATAGGAAACTTACAGTATGCGACAAGATGGGTTGAACTGCTGGAGGAGCCATGGATGCTTGTGTTACGACTGGTGGTGTGGGAATAGGGTCTTGTTGCTGTACTTGTTGCTGCTCTTGGGCTTCCTCGAAATGGTCGTCTGCGTCTTGCACATAGTTGCTTGGTGCTAAACCAATCTCACCCTTGCTGGATTTGACAAGAAACCAATCTGGGTCATCTTGCTCTAGTAAATCCATCTCGTCGCCTTCCTCGAATGACAGCTCTTCTTCTTGCTGAGCAGCATAATCAAACTCTGCACGCACTCGGCCAATTGGCGTAACCTTGTCGTTACGAATGATGTAAGTATTTCCTTCTCTCTCGCTTATCATGAGCGGTTTACCTCTTCCAAATAGTCGGCAGGCACTAATCCAACAGGACCTTGGTCCTCTCCATTCTGCTGCTTTAATTCAGCTCGCCACCAGTCATCATCTTCTTTCTCGATAATGTACAGGATATCGTTTTCTTTGACGCTTAGTTCGTCTTCGGTTCGAGATTCATAGTCGTAGAGCGCTTTACACACTTGCACGTATCTCATGTCTCTAAATGTAATCTATAATGATACGAAAAAAAGAGAGAGAAACAATACAAAAGAAAAAAAAAGAAGAAAAATGAAAACAGAAACATCGAGCAGCTTCAACAACAAGGATGAATTAATTAACCGCCAAGAAAATGGAATCATCATCATCAATGACGATCTTGCAGGGTTTTTAATAGTAAAAACGGAGAATTTGAGCATGTTCTTTGTTTCCCCCTTTTGCATGTTATGTCGTACACATGTTTCTTTTTATTCGTCTTCCTTTTTAAACTTATCGCTAAGAATCTCTCTGAATCCAGATATGATTTCATTTTCACGCTTGATCTTTTGTTCTTGCGCATGCTGCAATACCAGTCGCTTTTCCTCTGCAGAAATAACCTGGTTTTCTTTTCGAAGACGCACGGCATTCATACGTTGGTGTCGACTGCCACTCATCACATAGCCTGCTTTTTCAAATTCGGCAATTTGGTCTCCACTCAGTCCAATTTCACCACGACGAGGAATACGTTTACCCTCCTTGACGTAAGCTGCCATGGCAGAGCCTTCTCCCGGCAATAATTGACTGCCGTACGCTCTTTCATCATTGTCTTCGTTTTCGGCCAAGGGGACAGGTCCAACAGGCGCTAAATCGTCAGGCAAATCCACTTGCTTTTCAACCCAAAGATCTTGCACTTGGTCCAGTTGTGATTGATCGACTTCCAAGGCTGGCTTGCCATGAGTGGATGGTCTTTCGCTCTCCTCCTCAGATGATGATGCGGATGAAGAAGATGAGCT
Organism: Mucor ambiguus; assembly: GCA_000950595.1. Lineage (NCBI taxonomy): Eukaryota > Fungi > Mucoromycota > Mucoromycetes > Mucorales > Mucoraceae > Mucor > Mucor ambiguus. The sequence goes on from DF836659.1 coordinate 14,141, forward strand.
GTATCTCTTCTTTTTGCTATGACGATGGCTGCTGGACTTGTGGCGACTACTGCTATGTCTGCTGCTGCTAGATTTGTGCTTGCTACTTTTACCGGATTTATGCTTACTGCTACGGTGGCTGCGGCTACTGCGACCATGACGGCGCTCATCCTCTGATGAGGATGAATCAGTTGCACTGTCCGTGTCATGTCGTTTGCTCTTTTTCGACTTGCGTGGCCTATCTTCAGGTGTCATGGATCGAGCACGTTCAGGCGAAGCCGCCCAAATAGTCTTTGTGGATTCATTTCTTACCCGTGTGCGACTTGTAAAGTGATGTGTGTTAGTGTCCATTTGACATACAGTGAGTGTGATGGAATTACTTACAAATCGGTATAGCTTTCTTCTGGACGAATAGTGATGCCATCAATGTCTATTGCTCCCTGTTGTCTATGATATCCGTTGGGCGAATGGCGTCTGCTGTATCTCTCGTTTGAACGACCTCTGTCTCTTTTATAGCTGTTGTCATCACGCCTTCTTGGTGATGGAGAGCGGCGTCTTCTAGGTGATGGAGAACGACGTCTTCTAGGTGATGGAGAACGACGTCTTCTAGGTGATGGAGAACGACGTCTGGAAGAGCCAGATCTTGCTCTTTTTGGCGATGAAGGTGAGCGTCTTCTATAGTAAGGTGATGGTGAACGTGAACGGCTACCCATGTTTGTGTGTGTATGTGTACAATGAACTAAATGAAAAGCTTTTTTAAGAAAGAGGAAAAAAAAAAAAAAACTGTTTATTTTTGAAGCGCTGTTTGATGTGACATTGCGCATGGAGTCGAAAAGTAAGGCTCTTTGAGGTTAAATCTGTGTGCATTACATCAATTGAATTCATAATCAAGTGGCTTTATTGAGTATGCAGATGAAATGGTAGTATTATATATAGATGAAGGGAGTGTTTTATAATGTTACAGTAAGGAAAAAGGCAATTAATGTCTAAAAAAATGCTTGGCTCTGGACTTGAGCTTGTATTCATGAGGTATATCCTCATTGTGTTCCAGCACTGCCACAGCCATGAACTCTAAGAATCTGCGTCCATATTGAGTGGGCTTGACAGCCGAAATCGCATTCTTGTCCTGTGTCAAGGATTTATACACATGCTCCGATTTCTTCTTCATGTCATATGGCGTCAAGATATCAATGATACCCAATGAATAAAGCACAGGTAATGGTCTATCCCCTTCATCTGTGCCCTGAAGACCGCCTTCATCAGCATAGAATACACAGTTCCGGCGCCTGTAAATTGTTTGACATTAGATTCAAAGGTGAAATAAAAGATGAATCAGAATACTTACTCTTGTGTCTCTTCTGGTAATTTAGAAACATCCAGTCTATCAGGATTAGCCTCGGCAATTGCCTTGCGAACCACCTGAGCTTTACTCTTTCTACGGTTCATCAAGGTGTTTCTGCGCTGCACTGATTTGGTATCTGGTTGAAATGTTTGTAGTGTGGTATCACGAATGCCATCCTTATTTCCGCGCAACATGTCATGCACGCCAATAAGCAGACTATAATCCATAATGTTTAATTGCGATAAAAGCTAGTGGTAGATGGAAAGGGTGAGTGGTTCTATCACTTGATCATCTAGCCACATTATCAGGATAGACTTACAGTAACATCGCGCACAAGTTGGCCAATAAATAACTTTCTCTTTTGAGGGCCAAGCTTGAGTTTGCGCTGCCTCTTTTCCCAGTTGAGATCCTTCATCACTGCAAATGGGTTCTTGCGGATTTCTTCTTCCGGTAAAAGCCTTCCTAGCGTGGAGCCCTATAACCATCATCAAACAAACAAATAAATAAGCATGCGCTTTTACCCATTTTCATCATCATCTCTACCTTTAGGTCATAGGTCTCATGGATATCTTTGCTGGGAGGGAATACATTGCTCATGACAACAAAGTGAATTTTCTTTCCGTGGGGCAATTTGACTCTGTGTAAGCCATAGTATCTGCATAATAGAGTATCTGGATTGTCGCAAATATGCTAAGCAACACAGTTTAGTACGACATGTAAACAAAAACGTGATTTTCATAGTGTTTATACCTGGTGATATTCTTTCAAAATTTTCCTCATGAATTTGTGCTCTGTGTAGTGAATGGTCTTGATGATGAAGCGATAGTCTTTGGAGTAGTAAAAGAAACTGCCACTTTTACCAGGAGAGCCAAGCTCGGATAGAATGTATTTACTAGTCAAGGAGATCTATTTCGATGTTAGACCAAGCACCCAAGCAGCTGGAGATGTACCTACCAAATAGTCTGCTGGATCAACACCAAACTTTTCTCTCAAATTACGGAATACCCAAGGAGCATAGTCTTTGAACTTGAAATCATACTTGGCACCTGGCGTCAGCTCATCACCTACGACATCAAAAGCAAGTTTGTGGGCAGCCACGTAATCTTCATCGGTAATGGGTCGATCTATCTTGGCTGTAACTCTGCTCACGGCAATACGGATACCAGTCAGCATATTATACATGAGCACATAATTTTGATGTCCTTCAGAGATACGGGTTCCCATCAACACTCGCTCGTCATCTGGATCTTCACTCTTTTCTGGTGCTGTTGTATCCATCAGGCGAGAGAGTCGCCTGAATGTCTTTCTTCTGGCTGATAATTCTTTTTGAAATTCTTCAGAACGACGCATGAGACCGAGCCTTTCTTTATCAGCCATACGCTGTCTAGCTGATTTTAATGTGTGGCCTGTTGTATGGTGTCTGCCAAGAGAAACAACACTAGGGCTGCTGGATATCTTGGCGGCTTCAGGTAAATTGCTTTCATCAATGGTATGAATAGAAGATAAAGTGGAGTGGCGCTTCAAGGTAGATTGCTCAAGCTCGATGTCGTTGTTGTAGTGACGCTGGAATTCTGGAGTAGCTGATGGTGTAGGTGGGATGAAATCCATGCTATGTTTGATATAGGGTGTGGTGTAAGATCTCTTTTCATTGAAGCTTGCACCTACTGATGAGGTAGGTGATGAAGGTGGCGATAGTTCCAAGGGCTCTTCGATAAGATCCATGGTGTTTAGCGAGCGTTTGTTGGTTGCTGCAGTAGGATATACGGGATAAGATTCGTTGTTTTCAATTATTTCAGTCTTATTCCACTCAATAATGTTGCTATCTGCTGTTGCGTTGATATAGCTCATAATTAGTTTATTTTCCTAAAAAGAAAGGATGAAAGAATTATAGGAAACCTTGGTCTTTTATATAGACGAACAGGCTGTTTGAGGACTGAGTTGCGGTTGCACATGTGTGTAACTAATATTTTACGGCTCGTTCAAATGTTTGATTAAGGTAAAACTAAACAGCTAAAATTTTGCCGCTAGTCTGTTGCATTAGGCTGTACATGGCAGTGCATTTCATATCTGCTGGATCCCTGACTGCCTCTGTTTATATATACATAAGCGTCTGGTATATCCTCCAATGCCACCTGGGTTGTAAAAAAATCAAGATTCTATTTTTATATCTCATCTCATATAATATAAACAATAGGCTAATTGAACAAATCACTTCATATCTTTGCTAAATATATCTAGAAACAGTTTCTTTCGAAATTGTCCACTGTGATCAGATGCAAGTACGTCATATAAAAGTACGTACCTGGAGTTTTTGACAAAATTGCAGAAAATTTTCTAGTCTACATTGTACATTTCTTGTCCTTCTTTGGATCTTGGCGACAACTTTCACTACAGTGTGCTATTTAATCTTGCCTGTTTATGGATACCGGGCGTTACCTTCCTCATATAGATTCAGGGCATTTTTATCCGTTTGAAATGTGCGTTGCCATGGTGACTGGACGCAGATGACTCGATTTTACATGTGAGATCGGATTTGGCCCGTCTAGAATCGACTAGTAAATTACTGTATGCACATGAGATACTCATACATTTTGGTTTAGGCATGCTGTTCAGTACACATGTACCGCAGCATGTCTCTCTATTTTATACCTATTGTTTCCAGTTGCTGAGCAAGTATGATTTGATCTGAAAACACTGCACATCAGCAATGCACTGGACTGGTAATGCAGCACAATGCCACCTCGGCTACAGCTGAAACAGCACAGCATGAAATGCTTTAGAGTCATCACAACCAGAAAGCAAATGCTACCGAGATCTCATCATTTGCATTGCGCATTGTTGAAAGGACGACGTTTTCTGAGCTTGAAGCCAAAGCTCATAAAATTTTTGCCATCAGCATTACTAATACAACGCATTTCTTTTTACTATACACCATGGTACATTCTGACGTAGAAGACGATATTTGGGCTGACAGCGACAACGAAGAACAAGTTGCCTATGAAAGAAATCTTGCTGAAAAGGAATGGGAACGTTTGCAAGAAGATCATGGCAATGTGAGTTGAAACATGTGTGTGATCCACAATGATGGCGTATTCATGATAATGGAGACATAGACTGGATACAAAGAAGGCATTGTTGAAGGAAAGGAGGTCAATATGCAAAAGGGATTTGATAGAGGGTATGCCGAAGGGCTTGTCATTGGAAAGGCAGTAGGCAAACTGCGTGGCATGGTCAGGTAAGGGGAGACGGCTGCTACCAAGTGAATGGATGGCTCACATGCACAACCAGCTGTCAAATCATCTACTATAGACAAATGCTCAAGAATGAAAAGGCCGCTCAAGAACTGGATACTTTGTTTGATGAGATTGACAAGATTGAAGTGAATCATGTCTACAGTGTTGACTACTTTCGTGATGCTGCTAAACACAAGGAGGAGTATGTTGCACCCGAGACATTCATCCAGCAATTAGAGGACAAAGTCAACTCCACTTTAAAGCGTGTGTCTGAAAAGTATAATTGCTAAAGTCGGCGATGCCAACAAGCAACTTGATTATGTCGAGCAATGGATGTTCCATGTCAAGAAAAAGAGGCGAAAGAAGAGTTTGGTTTATTGTTGTGTAAACATGTCACATCATCATCATTGCATTCGCTAATAAATCAGCTTGTTCTTCTTGTGCGGTTGCTGCTAAACTTGCAGCCATAACCCATTCGAAAGAACCAGGTTCCAATACATGTCCATGCTGTGCTATAAAAGCGAGCGCATCCTGTCGCTGATGTGTAATGTGCACTTCACTCTGAGCTGCCAGTGCTTGTTGCTGTAACATGTCTTTATAAGCTAACCAGCATGCTGTACCACAGAAGCGCACTTGTCTCGGCACAGATCGATGCGATTGATATGTGCGCAGTTGTGCTGTACTTACCCATTCGTGAATAAAAGGAGAGCGACAGTGGGGACACAACTGTAGGTTTTCTCGGATATCTTCTAATAAGTGTTCGGGTACATCCGACAGTAATTGATCGCCTTTCAGAGCAACCAATCTCAATGTAATTTCTCGTAGTGAGTGTACCAGATAGATTGGGTGTCCTTGATCCTGGTGGGTGCCGATGTCTTGCTCTATAGGGTCATGGTGTGACCCAGGTTCTTGTCCTTCTTCTAGTGAGAGGGTTTCTTGCTGGTCATTCTGATGCAAATGATAGTCCATCATGGGTATAGCGGCTTGTATCAAGTTTCTTACAGTGTGTGTGTCATTATGCCGTACTGTGATGCGACCTTCCGCCCCCTCTTCCTCCTCTTCCATATCATCGAGTATCAAATATTGGTGCTGAAGCGACGATAAGGTTAATGGATTTCCCTGAATGATGACTTGGGTTTGCGTTTGATCCAATATCTCTGTCGGTATAAGCTCCAATCTGTTGTTGCTCAAATTAAGCACCTGCAACTGACCATGTCGCATCAGCCGTAAGACGCTATTAGCCATGGCATGTGGAATCGCCCGTATGAGATTGTCTGATACATCCAGCGTATTCAGTTGCGAGCAATCCTCGGCCAACATGGGCAGATGTTTTATGCGGTTATGACTAAGATTCAGGTATCTGAGTCTCTGTAATCCTTGCAATGTGCCAACATGTTGTAAATCATTAAAGGAAAGATCTAGTTCCACCAAGGCCAGCATATCAGACACAGATGCTGGCAGCTCTTCTATCATATTGCCTCCATATTCCGAGCCTAGGCGAAACTCGCGTAGCTTTTTCCAATGCCCTATGCTGTCTGGAAGTACGCTCATGCGATTGCTGTCCAAGTTCAGTACAGTCAGCTCCGCCAAACAGAGTGGCATGGCTTCAGGCATGGCTTCGATTTGGTTTTCCGATAGATACAGTTGTTGCAATTGATCCAGACCTAGGATGGCTTCTGGTATGACGGATAGATGGTTACAGGACAGGTTCAGTTGCGTGAGATGGGTGAAGCATGACAAGAGGGAAGGATGTATGGTTGATATCTGGTTGCGAGAAGCGTCCAATGTGGTCATGTAATATGGATGGTCGTTTCTGAATGTCAATAGACGGTGTGCAAAGTCTTCTGAAGAGAGGCCTAGTCTTCGCACGATCAGTTGGTTTTGCTGGTGCTGCTGGCTTTGATCGTCCATGGAGGAACAAGTGGAATAGGATGATTCCGACGAGTACGAAAAGCCGGATTCATGAGAGATCATGTCTGAAGAAGGTAATGCTGACACTCCATCTAAGGTTTTACCGCCTTCTAGATAGGTAAGTGCCATTTTACAGAATTCAGTTTAAAGGAAAACAAGGGAATGAGTGAAAAATGCGAGATATATCTCCATCTGATAACTCCTCTCCTTAAAACGACTGACCAGTTTTAGAATATGCGTTTGCCTTTTGGAACCATCAAATTCCCACACACTATGTTATCAGATTTCCAAAAGAAAATTGCCCAAGGCAAAATATACAGTAGTATGATTTGACATACGTCTTTATTTTTTATTGACAAATCAATAAATTTTTTCTTTTCGGCGCAATGTTCAAAGAACTGAATACTGTGATCACTTTAATACAAAAAAAAAAGAATACTGTGATCAACCTAACTTTTACAATTTTGCTCAGAAATCCCACAAGTACCATGTCTAATGTGCTCCATCAATTTCTGAGCCTTTCAAACTTGGCTTTCTTTTGACCAAAGGTTTCAGCTTGGAAAAAACATTCCTCAATACGGTTGAGAAAAGGCGAATACAGATGCAATAGGCACATGCGGTGATTCGAGCCCTTGAAAGCATTATCCATCACAAAAAAAGTGAAGACCAGCATTGGTCTGATCCAGCTTCTTCATGGTCCCGCTGACAAAATCTTTAGATATATCCCCTGTTGTGCTGTGAAAGGTAGGCTATCAAACATATGGCAGTAAATGATGCATTTGTCATTTGCCTAGATGATAGCATTCAATCCAGTACTTTTGGCAGGTCTCAGTGCTTGCGTGATTGATTCCACCAATCAGTGATTTTGTATCCATAGACGAGTTCCCTATCCCCTTCCTTTTCATTCGTTCACTCACAGTTGATCTAACATCGGATATGTCTTTACATGGTTTACAATTGATGCTTCATCTACTCTTGTATTCTAGGTAGAAAGGCACTCTCGTAATGACATGACGTGGCGGTAAGTTCCCTGTAATGCAAGATGCTCTCAAAGAGACCCATTTCACTGATGTATCAAATGGTGGTCTTTTAAGGCCTCTAGGTTATCTGTCAAGTCAAGGTTATCTGTCAAGTCAAGGTTATCTGTCAAGTCAAGGCTGTCTGTCAAGTCTTGTCTGTTATCATCTTAAGTCTCTCAAGATGTCCTCTGTCTCTTTGTTGGTGGTGAAGCTGTTTCTATCTCTCAATGGTTTGGAACATGGTAAGTACTCCATCAAGAAGATGCTCTCAAAAAGGTCTGTATCGCTGATGTATCAAGATTGTAAGGTGGTTTTCCCATCATGGTTTCTGTGTGGCGATTTTGCTTGGCCTTTTGAAGCTCTCTCAAGGCGCTGAAAGATAATGTTCACTCAAAAAGTTATCTCAAGATTTTCAGCTTGTTCTCCGGTGGCGTATGTACTCCATTGTTATTTGTACTTTTCTTTGGTATGGCTCCAGTGGTCTAAATGAATGAAGTTGTTTACTCATCGCTGTCTTTTAGGATTCCATTTTTACAAGCTCTCTCTGGTTCGACAGTTCAAAATTTGGTCGGGAACTATCATTGTCAACCATACTAATAGATTTACTTGATAAAGAGTAGAGTCTGCTCAATTCAAAAGTACTGAGAGCGTCTATGTATCTTTTCTATTATAATAACGTGAATGCAACTAATGCTATACAAAGATTGAGGCACTTGATATTTTCATCCTATACCATTACAGTCAGCGATAGTTATAAACGGTCCACTATGACTTGCAATTGCCAGCAGGGGCTATACCTTGGAATCATCGCTCATTGCCTTTTCTCTATTCGGTTCTATTTCTCTTTTGATTTCTCTTTGAATTTCGATTTTGAAGCTTGAGCTTTGAAAGTAGCAAGTTAGTATAACGAATTTTTGCGGTGAGAACGATTGTACAATTTGATTTTAGATAGGATGAGTTGGTGTTGAGAAAAAGAAGAATTGAGAATATGAAAAATGATGAGGAGAAGCTGTTGTATTATCGAAGGTCTTGGCCATCCTCCCATGAAAGACAAGGTGCTGTTCTTAGGTCTATAGGGTAAATCATGCTATTCAAGGTTCACAAATTGCTGGTTGGATAGAAGATATATATGATTATTTGTATTATAGTTCATCATCATGCTGTAGACTCTAGCATAATTAAAAGTATATAAATGCATCTAATCTATCAGAATCACAATAACAACCGTATTTGCAAGTGGTTTGACAGACAAGGCGCACCTCAAATACCCACATGACAACAATGCAACATGCCGCATGGCAAAATTACCACCAGTATGACATCTCTTATTCACGTACTGTGACGCCCAAAACTGTCCCAATGTTTGGCAGTTTTGACTTTAACATTTCACTACTACACGAAATATTGTTCAATAAT
>DF836658.1:0-25145 GCA_000950595.1 Mucor ambiguus
AGCGGCGAAGACATTATGAATACTAAACCACTCAAGGGATCCCTCTTACGTGCTTTAATACAATCACTGTTGCGTATATGAAGTGGACGCAATGCAAAGGCTTATAGTTCTAATTCTTAGTTAGGGCTGTTAAAATGAAGTTTTAAGGGCAGTTGCAATCTTTCATGGTAATAGCGCAATGTAAGAATAATAAGTTACGGGATCAAAAACAAAAAAGCGTCATTTAATTATAATGGCTTAGGCAATCCTCTAGATACTTCACTACTTTACAACTCGTAACGTTTTTTTTAAGCTGTAAAAATCGGGTTTAAGCCCTGAGACGGCGAAATAGAGACTATAAGTTTTTAGGTAGATCCGAAATTTAATCTAATTGATTGTCAAGCGAAGCAAAGACGTCTTGGGGATCATACAAGTGTTGGATAAATGGTGCGCCATGCAAAGCATAATGTGTCTCTTTCCAGCCATGGTGGGCAAGATTTATTGAGAAAAGATAGACCTGTAATTCATGCTCCATTTCTTAAACTCGCTCAAACACACCAGAGCATAAAATGGATGATCAATCAGAGGTAAGCCGCTCTATTCAATGAGGCCACAAACCACACGAACCGTACACAGAGGTACTCTCATCAACTTGAAATGGTTGTTAGACTGATCTACAAAGTTCGAAACCAGGTTATTCACTCTAGTCGATTAGATCTTCACAGTGACTTTTGGGACCATTCAACGAGCGATTTGTTCCTGACTGAAGCGTTCTCAGGTATCAATCCTTTATCACCTTGTTCGGAATGAACAGCGACATCTAGCATCCAATAGCAAACCTTTGATAGCCCTTGTCTGCCTTGTCGTATTGTCCACTTTCAAAATGAGATTCTGCCAACACAATATTTGCAAACTACTGTATAAGTAAGGCTGATATTTGCCAAGACGATTTGCTTCAATATAATACAGATAAAGGGCGTAATTATCAATCACACACGTCTCGGAGCATATGAAAAGAAGTGTGCTTACCTGCTCTTTTGGAACACTATTTGTTGTATGGTCTTGCCAACTCGGGTATCACGGCCCAATTTCGGCTGTAACAAGCAGCGTCGATCTGTTCAAGTGTAAATAATTTTTGCTGAAGTCATTTGCTTTGTTACGATGAGGAAAAAGAAAAGGAAAAGAAAAGAAAAAAAGTAAAATGGTGGGCTTTATAGCTAATTACAGGGAATCAAAGTCGATGCTTCTAAAATCAACTTCTCGTTTTACTAATTCAAACACCAAGAATCCTACACTTGTTGCTGGAACAACTCTAATTACAGTACCTGCAAACTCTTGGTACAAGAACCTTCTCCAACTCCCTCCATTCAACTTCACTTGAGTCTTGCATTGTTCCCAAGTGCGACGGTATAAACGATTCACCGGCTCTCTGCTTGATTTGTTTGTGAACTCGGATTGTCCTTCCTCAATGTAAAATATCGAGTGGATCTTGGATAAGGGGTGCTCAATGGTTTGATAGGCCTGAAGTCCGATACATGAATAAGCCTGCTTGGTTTTCTGGCCTCTTCCATAATGTACTTACCACAGCTGCTGTTGCTCCCGCAAGAATGACAAATAGCGGCTCTAGCATCAAGGGTGGTCGTTCTGCCTTTTTTCCAGACGCACAGATAATCTGATGCTGATCCTCGTCACTCATTTTATGCACTTCATTCCATCCTTTCTCGATCTCATTCAGTGTGTTTTCCGAATCCACTTGTACACCATACATTTCATCCAAAAAGTAGTAGTATCCTTGCTGTTTCATCCACTCAAATGTGGCAAAGAACAATCCACACGCTAGCGAATCCTGAAATGTATCATTAGACCTATCCTTACACCTATATATAAAAAACCCTCAAACGCTTACTCTGATCAACGTCAGTGTAAATCCACGATAAGCACTGGCAATACCCAATTCCTTCAGTGTCGATTTGGCAAACTGGTACATGGAAGTGTGCTTTCCCTCCAGCAAATCGCTCACTTCGAATCGCACTTTGAGAGAGTCTAAAGGTGTTGCTATGACGGATTGTGCTGCACCAGCAAGACAGCCTGTGACGATATACATGAGTATCAATGCGACGTTGAGCAAGTCGAATACACTACCAGCCATGAATACAGAGGAATAAGGCGGAGGAGGGAAGGGTCTGTGCAATTGAAAATGGCTTGCTGGATGAAAGAGGGGTAAGGTGGCGATGTAGGTGGTATACAGTACAGTTCCAATAAGTGTATTCGCTATTAAAGGTGGAAGGATATGCCGAGGTATAAAGTTCCACTGCGAAAAGGTATAGACATGTTAGGCGCATGATTCATGTTACTGCTTGGATTGGCTCGGATAACTTGCCCCTTTGGTTTTCACGGCATGCGTGATCATACCAATGGATGTGTATCTGAATGAGAATCGTTTTGATGAAGCATCATCCATTGGCATCAGTGCTCTTGCCATAATTAAATAATCCACTCGCAAGGGCCGAAACAGCTACTGTATAAATGAGTATGTTGACATCTTGACAGCCAGCATGACAACCTACTTTTACAGGTGTTCTGTAGAATAAAAACAGACCCTGCATCATCAATGTTCGAGCAATAGCTGTCGTTCCGCCTACAGATGTCACTTCTTTAGCCTTCTTTTTCTTTTGTTCAAAGGTTTTAGGTGGTGCTGCTGTCTGATATGGTGTCCTCAGGAAAGCTGGTATATTCTGATTTGTAAAATGAATGGGATTCCATCGCTTTTGCTGAAGATGATCTGAGGCTACCAGCTCTGCAGTGGGGACAACAGCAGCAGCTACAGCAGTGGCAGTAGCAGCAGCAGTGGTAGCAGAGGGCGCCATCTAACAAACTATGTTGTTTTATATGAATAAAAAGGTAAACAATGAACTCGACCCCACTTTTTGAAGCCATACGGATTTATGGCCCAGGCTCTAATCAAATTTAAGGATTCAGGGCCACCACTTGATTGCAAGGCCTATTTCATTTAGCCGAGGTCACAAAAATAAGGTGATTGCTTGGTTGTAGGCTTATCTTGATCGTTTCAGAAAGAGAGAAAAACTCGGAATCCACTTATGCGTCATATTAGAAACCGAGTTATTTTCTTTATTTCAAGTATATAAATCCACTGTTGGTATTCAACATTGCCACACCATCACACACACATATCATGCTTCGTACTATCTGCACCGCTAATCTACCTTTAATCACAAAGTTAGCCCCAAGGGCTGCAATGACCCACTTACCCGCCACAATGCTGCTTATCCGCCGTCATTACAACAGCAACAACACTTCATCTCAAAGGACAATTTTCGATGCTGCTCGCGATGAAGAAGAACGACAATACCTCGCCAAATCCAGTAAGAAGCAGCAGTTACCGGACGACAAACCTTGGGACGGCGAAGAGCCTGTAAATCACTCTGTCCTGAGAATGATCATTGATAAGTACCGTGCTCCATTAAGAGTAGAAGGTGCTGCGCGCAGAAATATACCACAACCTCAATCATCCTATGTGCCACCGCCACCACAAAAAGACGAAAAGAGCTCTCAACTCAAGAAACTAGAACGAGAGCAAAAGGAGCGAGAACGAAAGCAAAATCGAATCACGAACGCCAAGGACTCTGCTTTTGAGTATGCCATGAACAGAAAATATCCCCTGGACGAGGAGAAGGCGCATGTTGCCGAGAACATTGTGAGATCGCAATCGAAGAAGGATGTGGACTGGGAAGACTGGGATCTGGAAGAGAAGCCTCGACACATCGACGAGCTGGGTCTCTTGTCTGACGCCCGTATTCGAGCTGCGAGAGCCCGAGGTGAATTTGCTGATCTGCCTGGTCGTGGTAAGCCTATAGCAGAGGACCCTCTTTTGAACAACCCATTTGTCGATCGCACAGAGTATTTCCTCAACCGTATTATTCAACGAAATGGCGCTGCTCCGCCTTGGGTCATGATGCAACAGGAAGTGGACACAGAAGTCTCGTCGATACGATCTCAAATGAATTCGGCCATCAAGCGTTGTGTGGAACAAGTCAAGCATGAGAAATCTGTGGTGAACAAGTCGTTGGTGCTGGCACAATTCGACAAGCTGGAAAAGTCTTATTTGAACAAGGAATTGGGCCGCGTCAACATGCGAGTGAGAAGTTACAATGTCATGTGTCCTGCTCCTGTCAGGAAGCCTTTGCTGGAATTTGAGAGTGAAATCAAGTCCGTTGTAGACAAAGCTGGCTTAAATTAATATAGACATGTTTCTTTTGCTTTTTACTTTTTTTGTATATCTCAAATAAAGCATTATGAATAGATACTTTATTAGCAAGGCAGAGGGTTATCGAATCGTTTGGATTTAAGGTATATAAATACAGTGAGATGGACTTATGGTCTGTAAGAGGGTGGTGGTCTGAGCAGGCTATTGTCACTGTCATGATAGCCAGCTTCAGCTTGGCCATATCTCATAGCATTGTTGTCATTGGTAGTGACTGGAGGGGAAACAACATGTTGATTGTCTTCATGTAGAAAATCAGAAGCAAATTGCTCTTCCTTATAACCAGTGCTGCTGAGTGGGACGGCATTGACATTAAAGGAGGTGGCCGAGCTGTTATTGATATTGTTGCTGTTGGATGTTGGGTAAAGTGGAGATTGACGGTAGATGATGGATCTGCGACGATAATGCCGATACACAAAGAAGCCAATGCCAGCAAACAAAAGAGCACCTACGATTCCAAAGACAGAGGCCAAGATGTGAACGGTTTTGCTGCTCATATGGCCACTATTACGATCGCTGTCGCTTGCATGATGCGTATGACCATCGTTGGTAGGCATTTCGTTCTTGGGATGACAAACATTGTCGCTGCAGAAACCATAATGACATTGATTTGAGGATTGACATGTGGATCCCACGCTGAGTCGCTGACGACAAATAGGCTGATTGGCATCTTCATTCACCGTGGAGCAGTACAGATCATGGCCGCAATTTCCCAAATATGAATCCAACGGCCTTCGCAGAGTCCATGGAGGCCATTCAATGATGGTTTGATTTGAATTGATGGTTGTGTTCTGTGTGGCCACAGGCAATTGTGGGATTGGAGCTGGGATGCAGGGCACTGTATTTCGGGTTACATAGGAACCAGTAAAGACAGGCGCTTTCTTTGGAGAATTGAGGATCCAGCTATCACCTTGAACGATTTGACAGCTCGCGCCTTCAGGGGTAACAACACATCTGGCAGCATCGTCAAAGCACGGCCATGTGCAATTGATGACTGAGTTTTGGGTAATAGCACTGGCGATATGTGTGGATGCTAAAATAATGATACCAAGGACGAAATCAATACTCATTAGATCGTTCCATGTAGATTGATAGAAAGGCATCTAAAAGAAGCGAGGAAAAAAAAGCCTTGCTTTTATATTCTTGGTTTAAAATAGACGAAAGTTTAGAAATTCAAGAAGGATTGCAATCGTAATGTATGTCTCAATTTGATGAGATGGTTTTTGGTGACTAAACAATATAGCCCTGCCCACTACGGCATTTTGTCTTGTTTGACACTTGGTTCAGCATGGAGCTGTTCTGATTTTAGCTTGCCTTAACAGGTGGTCGGTGAACGTTGCATCAAGAAACCAGCCCTACAACAGGAGAATTCAGGCAGTAGAGAAAAAAGCCATTTATATGAAACATGGAAATGAAACAGGATTATATACCAGGACATTTGAGACAACGCTATTATCTTTTGACAGCCAACACATCTGATAAGATAGACTTTAATTATGAACGATACTAGAGATGATGGCGGCGCTGTTGACGGGAAGATCTCTTTTCTACCTTCTTTACACAGACACCGTTCTCGCAATTACGGCTATAGCATTGATTGGATGAGGCACAGGCAGAACCAGGCTGTAATCTGATGCGACACACGGGATTGGCCTTGTCATCACCAGCAGCAGAGCAATACATGCCACCATCACAGGTACCAAGGTACTCATCCAGAGGCCTATCAGCTTCAGCTTGCATTGGGAAAAGTATAACCGATTGACCAGCGTTTGTAGCAGCACCTTGATCCACATGTTTCAAGGTGGGAATGGGAGCAGCAATACAAGGTTGGAGTGGGCGATGTGTATACGCACCAGTATAGATGGGAGACTTGTCAGCAGCAGGAATCACCCATTCGGGATCAGTTTTGGCTTTGCATTGAGCACCTTCATTTGTAAGGACACATGCATCACCGCCATTGGCACAAGGCCATGTGCAATCAATCAAAGACCATTGAGGTTGTGGTTGCTGAGCTTCAACAGCCACAAGGAAATATGATGTGATGGATAGTAAAGTGAGGATTTGGAATTTCATGTTGGATGTAGAGTTGAAGCAAACATTTCTTGATCTGCCCTTATATACACATTGACGGGTGTACTATGACGCATACAAACAGCCGGTATATTTCGTTACAGTTGCTCCAATCGACGTTTTAGAGAGTTGCGTAGAAACTTCCCTCTCTGTATTTCATGGAAAGAAAATTCCCTTTTTCCTGTTTAGCATCTACCAACAAATCAACAGGCCAATGGAAACAATCCAAATTCCAGTGCATCTCTAGCGTAACAAGTAGGCATGTTTGCATTGGCTCATATGGATGGTCAAAATATAGCTTGTATAAATGTTACACTTAAATGGCATGATGTCCAGCTTGAAATTCGAATGAATTAATGAAGCAAAGTTTAATGGAAAAAGTCTGCCCTGACTAGGTAATCTATTTACTTTAGTATCTTATATCATGTGCAATGAAAGGTGGTTGTACCTGTAAAGAGCTCCTGTTTGAAATGGCATTACAATCAAAGAATTGAGTTCAAAACTCGCAAGACAAACTGTTTAGACAATGCTCTTGAATATATGATGTGGTATAATCGATCAACTAAAAACTTTTGTTGTATAATTTCTCAAGCTCTGACTCTCTACGATTGGACACTGTTGCGTAGATTAATGGAGACAACTAGACATCATCCCAGTATAGCCAAATCGCGTTGAGGAGAGCTTTATTTAGCATTAGCTATCAATAGACACTGCTCTATGAGTCAGTTGAGTCTTGCAAGTGTCCATGACCTCGGTAAAGCACTATTCAGCCTAAGCAAGCATATTTCCCATGATATACAACAGCTTGTTGATTTATGGAAAATAACGAATTACATAAAATTCATGTGTGCGAAGTAATAATGGGTTCAACTCCTTTTGTACCCCTTGAATATTCAGATATAAAATACATTGTTTTAGCTTGTATTTGCTTATTCAATCGCTTTTCTCACACACTAATACATAAACGACATGGAGAACTTGGTTTGCATTGTTACAGGTGCTAATTCGTTAGCTGGCATTGGGTATGTATTAATGCTCTATGATCAAGAAATACCATTGATACGGAATTACATAGACGAGCTGCTGTATATGCATTTGCCAAAAAGAATGCTCGAGCTATTTACGCTACAGATATTTCTGAAGAGAATTTAGTGTCTCTAGCTGAAGATGTATATCAAACAACCGGTGTTGAATGTATTCCAAAGCGAATGGATGCTAGCTCGGATGATGATATCCAAGCTGTAATAGGAGATGCCATGGCTAGATTTGGCCGACTCGATGTCTTTTTCGCAAATGCTGGAATTGCCGGTCCTCACCCTATGAAAACCGAGACACAAGATGAATTCTTGAACATGATGCGAGTCAATTCATGGAGGTAAAGCGTTGATAATCAACTTGATATGTGTGTGATGCAAGACTCATTGGTAGAGTTTAGTGTCTACGCTGCGATCAAGTATGCTTCGGAGGCAATGCAAAAGACATCCACAGACAAGCCTATCAGCAGTGGATCCATTATAGCAACAGCATCAGGTACAGTATATATACATACCACAAACGATGGTGTGGACACCAACATGTATTGCGTTCGATAGTTGCTGGTGTTCGATCTGGTGCAGGTCCAATGTCGTATTCTGCATCCAAAGCAGCGTAAGTAAGCCGGGTAGCGTTGCTATTGATACATCTAACCGAGAGCTTGAACTAGTGTCATCAATCTGTGTCAATCTGCCGCTTGGAGACTGCGCGGAAAGAATATTCGAGTGAATGCCATCTGTCCAGTAAGATTGATCACATCTATAATATCATGAGATGATTATACTGACACATCACAAATAAAGGGTCTCATTGTGACAGAGATGACAGAAAAGGTACTGGCTGCCATCAAAGGCAATGAAACCATGGAAAATGCCCTCACTACAAGTTCTGCCTTGCAGAGATTTGGTGATCCAAAGGAGGTATTTGGTGGATAACAAACAGCAGACGATTAGATCATTGATTTCTTGAGATAGATAGCCGCTATGGCAGCCTTTTTGGCTGGGAGTGAAGCTTCATATATCACTGGCCAAGACATCAAGGTGGATGGAGGCATGACAGCATCACTTCCTTATGCCCCTCTCTTTGCTGACAATTAGCTATAGTATATACATTTTATTTGGAGGGTCTAACCATAATCTCATTATTATTATTTTACTGTTGACCTCCATAAACATAATTTTTCCAATCAAATGGCTTGAATGAAGGAATCATTTGACCCTCAGGAACTTGGGCATTTGTAACGTACTCTAAGAACACCACATCCAAGTATCTTCCAAACTTGTAGCCAACATCGTGAAGGTGTCCAACCTGCTTGAATCCAAATTTCGAAAAGAGAATGACGGATCCTTCATTCTCTGCAGTGATGCCAGCCATGATGTTACGAAAGCTCATAACCTCTGCAATGCGCATCATTTCTTTGAGCATCAATGCGCCCAGTCCTCTACGTTGATGGCCTTGGTGGATATATAAGGAGATTTCGGTGGTTCTATAAATACATCTGTCAAAAAAGCGGCCCCTTACACACATCGCAAACTCTAAATACTTTGATTCACTTACAACACAAAGGCAGTATGAGGTCTGAACCCACCAAAGTTAGCGTATGCAATGGCCTTGTTGGTGTCCTTTTCAGCAGCTACGATGATAGGGTATCCTTTGGCCTTGGTTTCCATTAACCAAGTTAATCGATTATCAAGAGAAACTTGATCGTACATGAACAAGCAGGTTGAATTGGCGATACGTTCATTGTAGATCTCAAGGATTTGAGAGACATCAGACTCAACGGCAGCACGGATAGTGTACAATTCAAGAGGATTACCCATTTCTAATTTAGTGTAAAACAAAAAGGAGAGAAAGAAGGACAAGAAGAGCAATTTCTTATGTAAGGTCATGGCAGAGATGTCAGATTAGGGAAAAACAGTCCATATCTCCGTATCTTCGGGCTCGGATGATCTTTTTCACCTTGTTGTGTCTCTCTTTTGCTCTTGCTTTTGTATATTTTGCATGCATGATAGGTCACACTGCACAACACCATCATGAGTGATTTTCAAGCGAAAACTACAAACATCAACGAAAATAAGATTGCGGTGGCTGCGGCTATCATCCCATTCTCTATCGCTGGTGTTTTGATCCGTATTGCATTAGAAAGGCTACAAGATTATACTGGTGCTCCTGTATTTGGTCTCGTTTATGCTCAATGGGCAGGCTGCCTTATCATAGGACTCACCAACAAGAATAAGAGTGCACTGTTTCTATGGTAACAAAAATATCTGTCTATCTCAAAATGGCTGATTTATACTAATTTGTCTATTTTAATTGTGTGCAAATCGAAACCAAAGGTATCATCCTCTACATCCAGGCATTACAACCGGTTTATGTGGATCCATCACTACATTCTCTTCATGGCAACTTGATACCTTTAAGGAAATTGCCAACTACAATGCTCATCCACATACAAGAGGCAAGAATGTGTTAGCGGCATTGTCTGAATTCTTGATCACATTCGCCATGTCATTGAGTGGCCTTTTGCTTGGCCAACATATTGGAGACTTGCTCTCAGATCAGATAGAAAGGAAGCACTCTTTGAAAAGTGAACCAAAGCTGATAGCTCGTGGATTTTCATTTAAATACATGTCAAAAAGGGACTACCTTACAATTACATTTGCCATTGTATCATGGCTGGGTGTCGTATTTGCCGCCATTTTCGCTCCTTATCAAAGAGATCTGGCATTCGCTTGTGTGTTTGCTCCCGTGGGTGCTCTTACCCGTTGGTACCTTTCATTTTACAATGGAAGGCTGCCGCATTTTCCAATTGGCACTTTTGCGGCCAATGTTTTTGGTACCATTGTCCTTGCCATTCTTGCTGTGGCTCAATCTGGTCCTCGCCTCACTTCTATAGCTTGCGATGTGATCGCTGGTTTGGCAGATGGTTACTGTGGTTGCTTGACCACCATCTCTACATTTATGGTAAGGTTTAAAGGCAATGAACTGCCAAGTAGCTAATCTGAATCATCTATTATTCACATATTTAGGTTGAATTAACTACATTGCCAAGAAAGCCAAGTTACATTTACGGATCTCTATCTGTGGTGATAGCCCAAGGCTTTATGTTTATCATCCTGGGGTCGTATATCTGGTCACAAGGAGTGAATCCCATGTGCTGATTAGAATCGTCAAAATTACTGATTCGGCTATATCCATTTAGCCATTTCAACTATACCATTATTCATATCATGTATTCACCTAATAGGCTATTCGGTAAATAGACATCTTTTTCATTTTACATTTTTATTAATACACGTATTGTTTGGCCTCAGAAGGATCAATTGGATTTTACAAAACTGTTTCTTTTGCGCATTCTGATTCGCAACGAAAAGTGTGCTCATCTTTGACCAACAATAAATTGCTGGCCCGGAAATTGCTTACTTGTTTGTTTGACAAAATAGGTTGTTTAGCTCATGTAAAGTTGTGGGTTGCAGACAGAAGTGATGATATAGTAGATACCTTCAAATAGCTGTAGAAGCACTGCCATTCAACATGTGTGCAGAACTGTATGCTTATGGCTGAATGGATCATGGAATTGATGGTACTCTAAAGTGTCTAATCAAGCAACATTCCATAAGGCATCGAACTACAAGCAGCGTTCAAGTGGCTTGTTGAGACGTTTTTTTTTCTCCAACTGACATGATTTTGATTTGTATTGCTTTACCAAAGCTTTTCATCAACATCAAAGCAACAATATGGCATTCAAATTTAACTTTACTGTAAGAGAGAATTCTGAGCATGAGCTGCTTGTGTAGATTTTTAATTTTTGCTTTGATAGAATGAGGATCTCGACCTTGAAGATAATGAAGAAAACCAACAATTGGAATCGAGCCTCCATGATTTGAGCATTGACGAAAAGAAGGAGGAATTGAACCAGATTCCCAGCCGAGAATACGATATTCTTGTAAGATGTCTAGTATGGAACCATGTAGTTTACGACAGCCTAACCTGTAGAGTGTAGTCTTCACCTTTACCAAGCGTCATTCAGGCTGATTTTCTTCACATTCCCAATCTCGAGAAACCACTCATGAAGCGTACATTAGCTGATGTTAAGTTTCAAATGGCCGAGCAAGACAATCTCGTCGACGATACACAAGAAACTGATGTTGTTAACATGTTGAATTTGAGCGGCAATACTGATTTGATCAAAGGTGTATATGAGGGTGGATTCAAGACTTGGGAGTGCTCCATTGACATGGTGCAGTATCTATCCGAGTTACCAGAAGAGCAGATTACAAATAAGCGAGTTTTAGAGGTAGGCATTTGATGGAAACTGCCTGCACTTATCTCACCTGGTATCCTATAGCTTGGTTGCGGCTCATCTCTGCCATCACTGTACTTATTATCGCACAGCAGCACCAATCGAGTCGACGTCCAAGATTACAACGATCAAGTCATCCGCTATATCACTATACCAAACATCCTTTTAAACACAGTATTGACTGTTCAGGAACCATCAGCAGCCAAGAACGAGCAAACCCAGGAACCATCAGATTCTGAGGTAGATTCAGAGGACGAGGAAGAAGAAGAGGATGATGAGGAAGGAAAGCGCATTGAGGAAGAGGTGGATACATGTGATGCAGAAGCCGAAATTGCAAGTGAGAATATCCCCACCATGTTGCAACAACTTTCATCTCGCACAAGAGCATTTGTAGGTGATTGGAGTTCATTGCCCGTAAGTTTATAATCTTACTAGTCATGTTGGACAAGAATGATGCTAAAATGTACACGCAGGGACAATTGAACGTCGATCATGAAAAATACGATATGATTGTTACATCTGAAACTATCTATGCAGAACATGCCTTGCCTGATTTGATTAGCGTGTTCCAAAAAGCACTTAAAAAGCCTGATGG
This sequence comes from Mucor ambiguus, assembly GCA_000950595.1. NCBI lineage: Eukaryota > Fungi > Mucoromycota > Mucoromycetes > Mucorales > Mucoraceae > Mucor > Mucor ambiguus. Next base: position 12,262 of record DF836658.1, read on the forward strand.
TGTCTGGTAAGCATTGCAATCAATTAAATTAAAATGTATAGGGTAGATTTGCTGATTCACTATCGGTGTAGTTACGTCGCTGCTAAAACTGTCTATTTCGGTGTGGGCGGAGGCATCTTACCCTTCTGCAACCTGTTGCTCAAGACACAAGATTGTGATGGCGATAAGCTCAAGTACGAAAAGGTGTTTGAGAGCGAAAGCACTGTCAAGAGAGAAATCCTCAAGGTCTCCTGGGATTTGTAGATTTGTATAAAAGAGGTGGCAATTCACGTTTTTCCAGGTCCAGCGTGTAACTCAACTCCCACTCCTCACATTTTCCTTTTTCAAATTCTGTTTTATACAAAATGCTATTCATAAAGTAGAAACGCCATCTTGATGAGCATATTGCCCCAACATTCTTTCTTGCGTTGGTTACAACACTCCTTGTTGTCTGTGTGTTTGTATATGTATAAATGTGTGTGGAGATCATCGCATGTCAATGTTTTTCGGGCCACTGCAAATTTTGGAAAATTTTCTTCTTTAGAATGTCAAGAAGTGTGTGACAATAATACAATTATCAAAGGCCTTCTTGTTGGTTCATTTGAGTTTTTAGCTATTCTCTTTATGGGACCGTCATGTTATTAACAAAGCCTGTGGATACATACAATTCAGCCAGGTACCACCTTCAGACATGTATACTGAGAGCGTCGAATTCCGAGCAGTAGAAGAAGCCATCAAGAAAGGAACCGTTGAATGGATAAACATGCAGCATGTCCAAATACCAAGATTTTAATCTGATTTATTACATATATTAATTGTCGAAATGGAAGAGTCTGACAAGAAAGAGCTAGTTGTAAGACAGGCCATTCTTTATCAGTATCCACAACGCGTGCTTTCCCGTGGCTACACTATCATGCTACAGGACAGCAAGTGTATATAAAATGAGGTTCATATGATTTGTTTGGCTTTTTTCCCTTCCCTCTTTCACTTTTCTGCTCTGTACTTTCATTTACATTCACACACCTTCATTTCTTCACCCACCACTAACATCACAACACCATGAAATTATCCACAATACTTGCCTTTTCATACATGATGGCATTCGTTCGAGCAAAATCACTCGATCTAAGCGAATATGGACTATGCCAGACTCCAGGCGATTCATCTGATTGCGCATTTGCATGTCAAGAGATGGTTCAGGGACGAGGCAACTGTATCTTCAACAAATGTTATTGCACCGAAAAAGCAGAGATTGGTAAATGCGAGGACGACGACCATGAATCTTGCGATGCTCTATGTCAAGATATGTCTCCAAGCCTCATTGGATTCTGTATGGATGATCAGTGTAACTGTATTACATGAGTTACAGCTTTTACCGAGATTTTTCAGTAACGTACACTCACACACTGTATATCAACATGGTGTTGTAAATATTCCTTCTCCCTCAACTACTGCTACTGCTACTATAACTGCTGCTATCTTCCTTGTACTTTAAACCGCCTATTTACCACTGCTAATACCTCTACTAACTTTTTTAATACATTCATGCAAATCTCTCCACCTGTCCGTTCCAACTCTAATAAAAATGTTGTGCACACTCCCTTTTTCCATTCAAATGTGTGTATTTCTCTCTCTCCTGACTTTTTTTAATATGTCCAAATAGTAGACCCTATAAAGAACTCAAGCTATTCGCCATTTTGCCTGCTTGCCTCTCTTTTCCTCTCTTCTATCAACATGTACTCATCATTAGCGACTATTCTACTATTGCTGCTGACTGTAACAGCCCGCGTCGAGCAAAAAGGAAACTGTGATGTAGCGACAGATGACCTCTTGTGTCGCTATTCTTGCGGGCCACTTCTGCTACAGCCCATGTGTGTCTCTGGTGTATGCTACTGTACTGATGTAGGCACAGGCAGCTGTAAAACTGGAAATAACGGTGATGGATGTAAAGCTGTTTGCGAGTACTTGTCAAAGTCATCCAATGGCTGCTTTGAAGGTGAATGTAGCTGCGTTTGATTACACATTTCCTCCTTTATCATACTATAATACACTCTTGTCCTCACCACTACATTTTTATGGTAATAAAATTGTCTATCTTGTCCATACAATACACATATGTATCCAGCCATTTATTAGTAATATGAATTGTACTTCTTGTCTGATAACAGATCAAATGTAGGTGATTTGCTGCTGAATTTAAGGTACAATGGTGTAGTCGTAACTGTGGTAGCTGATTCCAACTCTTTATCAGCTGAATAAGACGAGGGAGAGTGATACGCAGTATTGACTCTTAGGGGTTTTGAGCTATTATACCTGTAGCTATATCTATCGTCTTGCCTCTCCTCTTCTGCATCCACATCATACTCCTCCTCGTCGTCGCTGCGATCATTGTCATAGGTATCCTCTCCTCGTCTTGCTCCTACTCCTCGTCCTCCTCCTCGTTTGCCACCGCTGCCATGATATCGCTCGCTGCTGTATTTATAGTAATACAATGAGGAGGGCGATCTCTCTCCATAGTAATAAGCGGACGATGATTTACTGTTGCTAGTGGTATGACTATCATAAAAATCAGAAGATTTTGTGCTAAGATAATCGCCTCCTTTGAACAGATAATCGGAAGAGTATTCTCTGTATGGACTCGATGGAGGCAAACTAGGCGTGGTTTCTCTGCTATAGGCGCAATTGTAGTAAAATTCGCTGTGCTTGTCTCTTGTCAATGTGGACGATGGGGTCAGCAAACCAGAGCGATTGCCTAATGTTGTTGCAGAGTAGATGGACGAAGGCGGATCAGGAATGTAGCGACCCCACTTGGGCTCCTGTGCTACAGGTCGAATTGCGCTTTTGGCTACTGCTACTGTGGATGATGTTGATTTATCATTGCATTTCTTTGCGACAAACATGACCAACCCAACCAAGACAGCCCAGTTGATACAGAGAAATATGGCGCAGATCCAGGTTGTGTCACTTAGCATACATCTATATCACACCAAGTATTGTTAGCATTGCAATGTCAACTGGCTTAATTAAGCTCTACCTTTGATACAACATGGGATAAAATTTGTCTCGAGTAGAATCAAGCAAATAACAGGAATTGAGTAAGCCTGATCTTTCGACCTTGACATGTCCGTCTGTCCAAGGCTCTATGGACTCGAACAACGTGGCTGTAATAATGGAAGCCAATACAGGCAGAATCACCAGAGATCCAATGCATTTGTCCAGAAAATAGCGAGTAGGTCGCTTGAGCCATGTTGCATTGAGACAGATCGCAGAGCTTCCAGCCAGTGAAAGACAAAGTGAAATGTACCAAGTGAGATACTAGAAATTCATTTTAGGATCTGCTTTCAGCGATGGATTGTAATGCATAGTGCGTACCTGCCAGTGTCCAGCTGTCAGCCACTCTCGAATGCCTGTCTATGGTTTACTGTTAATATGTGCAGTAAATGATAAGAAGACATCTTACTTTTTCCCGGTAGGCATTCAATAAAAGACATTGTGATAAGTGACAGATGAATGCAATCACGCTGATCAGCAAGACCAGAAGTCGCAGTACATTTATATACCAAATGAACCTCATTTTATTAATTACAAGAGCAAGAGAGAGAGAGAGAGAGAAAGAAGAAGAGATGGTTATATGGATCAGCCAAAATGATGCTGCTGCTGCTGTTATTGTTGCTGCTGTTGTTACTATTATGCAGGGAATTCTGTCTCTTTGTGCACTTCAAGGAGATGTATACGAGAAGCATGGTTTGAATGTCGAGGAATAAAAAACACACATATACTGTACTTTCCCTCCCTTTTTTAAAGGAGCCCTCTCAAAACTCTTCGGATTCTATCACTAAACCACAGGTTTTGCATGTCTGTGTTGTGTTTCCATCCTCATCCTCGACTGAATCATCAAATTCGTGCTTGTGCGGTCCTTCCTGTCGTTTTCTCTCCCAAGTACTCGTCATGGTGCGTCGTCGTAAATCAGCCAGCTTTTCTTTGAACTTCTTGTCCTTCTTGTCCTTTTTCTGAGCCTCGCGTCGCTCGTACTCTGCGTCCAATCCCTCGGGTCCATCCCACTTTTTAAAGGCGTATTCCTCAACCATCTCTCTCACGTACAACATCATGTCGTTCCATGTGGATTTGTGTGGATTGGGCTTGGACCAATGTGGCAATAGCTCGGGATCCTTCAATTCAGCTATTTACTACACATTACCATCAACCCCTACCCATGTTGGGATATACTTACGATCTGTCAATAGATAATCCTCCTTGGCCTCTGTCTTGGTGATCAAGCTGTACTTTTCAGGAAACTTTTCTTTGCATGTTGGACAGAGAAACATGTGAAAGACGTTGAAAAACACAGGATCCAGATCCATTGAACTGCACTCTTTACATTTGGGGTTTTCAGATGCCTCCAACGAAGGGGCTACTTACATATTAGAACCTTACTTTTGCTGTCAAATGTGTGCGCTGCTACTTACGGAAATAAGGTTCGATAGCATACGATTTTTCCTTTTTATTTTCGTCAAACTTCTTTTCGTCGCTTGTTTCATCCACAATAAACCCACCCTTACTATCCACCAACGTGCTCAGATCATACTCATAAAATGTTTTGATCCACTTTGCCTTCTTAGGAGCTTCTTTCGGCTCTGCCTGCTCTTTTGCTTTTCGCTTGGCAGCTTGGATCTCTAATGCTTTGGCTTTGTTGGCAGCAATTCTATCTAACTGTTCTTGTGTCAGTCGGCTGGGTGGTGCTGTTGTTGTTGCGGAGAAGGTCTCAGGCATGATGTTGTATGAAAGAAAAAAGAGAAGCAATTCCTCCGGATGGTATAGAACACTTTTCTACTACGCATAAATTGTGACTTAAGGTTTGGACCTCTGAACATGACATGATGGCATACAATGTCAAGGTCTTGAATCAGCAGGTATCAACATCTAGGACACATGTTGAGGGTGCTGATTGCACTGCTTTCTAGCAAATATCACTTCAATTGGCCAGATAGGGTCTCCTTTACATTGCTCATCAACGTTGACATGTCAGTATCTCGAGTGTTTTCAGATCTCGATTGCGCCCAACACCATCCAGCCGTTCGTACATAAATACACATTGTTTATGTAATCGTTTTATTTTATTCTTCTTTTAAATGTTCAATCATAAAGATATATATAAAACTTATTAAAAGATTTATTCGCGGTTACCACGACCTACACATTCAATTTGAGTTAAGAAATGCTCTTGACTTTATATCATTGTTTTACTTACCAAGACCACCACGGAACTCAGGCTTGAAGTCACCGTTGGCTCCCTCCTTGCGTCTGTAGTTATCACGATCACCACGAGGACCACGGTTCTCACGGTCACCACCGACTAGATCACATCAATGTTAGCTACAAATCTTACATCAGATCAAACTCTCTACTTACAAGCACGACGAGGAGCAGCGGGACGAGCAGACTTCTTCAAGGTAGCGGGGACAATTTCTTGAGGCAAGTGAAGATCTAGGTCGGAATCATCAGTATACTGTCGCTCTCTCATTCACACAAAGAGTGCTTACATTCACGGAGATAATCAATACCCTCATCAGTGAGAGTATAGTAGTACCATTGCCAAGAGAATTGGGTCTTGACAAGACCCTTGGAGGTCAAGGATTGCATGATCTTGATGACTTCGAGGTTGGGGACATCGAGATCGGCGTGCTTGGGAAGGTTGAAATCCTTAGGAGCGACAAGGGCACCATCTATGTAAAGAGATATTGCTTAATACTGAATTTGTTGTTAAATGGTCTATCTGTTTCAATTACCCTTGAAGAGAGCCTCGTAGATAACCTTTCTGTTTTGCTTAGAGACAAGCATATTTGTACCTTGAATAAGGAAATGTTAATGCCAACGTTACTTTTCATATATATTGCAACATAGATCAACAAGAACAGAATAGCAAAATAGTTCAAAGGTCCATCTACTGTGCTGTCTTTCGTGCATACAAGTCCATATGTCTGTATCTGTGTCTATGCTTGGGTGTGGCATCTCCATGACAAAGGTCCATCGGCTGTTCCTTCATCCAAATGTCAACATCCATCGTTTTCATCAATCCATCTCATCCTCTTCAATCTTTACTGATATCGTTGCTGTCGTCAATATGTATCATTCTCGTCTATTCTGCTCTTGTATCTCCCGTTGCAATTTTATATATCAACTTACAATACGATGATGAAAGAGGGGGCTTGTCAATATTCGGCAGCTTCAACCACACAATACTTCCTTTCCCTAATTCCCCTTTGATGTGGATACAAACCCCGTTGTTCGAGGGTTCATATTTTGATCCACATTTACAAATGACCCGGACTCCATTTGGCTTCTCTTCCCTCAAACTGTGTAGAATCCGGACGTCAAACAAAAGAGTCACCACGAGTCCATCAAAATGTCCATCAAACATAAAAAAAAGTATTTTTCACTACACCATACCTCATTGCACCATGTCTACCAGACTTCCATTCACCAAGATTGTTCACAATCCCGCCAAGCCTGAACTTGTTTTGGCTAATGGTCACCATTTTTTAGTCTTAAACACCAGGTAGACGTCTATCATGTAATCTCTCTATTGAATTTTTATCTGACATGTCATTTTCTAGTACGGGCGAATTGATCAAATCTTATCCTCAAGATGCCAAAATTGATAATGTCAGTGATTACTATCGCAGCATGCAATTTAACAAGGATGGTTCTTTGCTTGCTACTTCTGGCGAGAACAAGGAAGTCTGTGTTTGGGACACCAAAGATTGGTCATTAAAGTTTTCTAGGTAAAGTGTAAGGTACGCTGATCTGATCTACATTTTTTTTAGTAACCATGACAACCTACATGTAGACCTGCTTATAAACGTGTCAATGCCATTGCATTCAACAAAGATTCAACTCAATTACTTGCTGCTGATAAGTTTGGTGATGTTTATCTGTAAATATCAACATCACATGCAACATATTGATCATTGTACTAAAATATCGTACAGCCATCCTGCCGAGCAAGGTGCTGAAGGCCAAGAGAAGCTTCAACCCATTGTTGGTCATGTCTCCATGGTGACTGATATGGTAAGTGAATAACGGCTCTCTTATTTGTGGTTGCTAATTTGCAAATAAATAGTTGTTGACATCTGATGATAAATACGTCGTTACATCTGATCGTGATGAGCACATTAGAGTGAGTCGTTTCCCCAACGGTTACAACATTGAGTCATTCTGTTTAGGTCATACAGAGTAAGTTTTTCTCTATATTGGATTCAATTCAAGACGACTCAACGTCTTTGTACATTATAGTGTCGTTACATGCATCGATATTTTGCCCTGGGATGAGACCGTTTTAGTATCAGCTGGTGGTGATGGTACCGTTCGTCTTTGGGATTATGTCAAGGGCACCAACAAACAAATTGTTGATTTGAAATCCGAAATTGAAGCTTATAAACCTCCTGCTGCTGACGCCAATTCTGAGGATGCCATTATTAGTGCACTGGCTTTCGATACTAATACCAAGACGCTTGCTGTCGCATTTGCCAAGTCTCCTGCTGTGCTCATCTTGAACTGGAAAGAAGGTACTGGATTTGTCTACAGTGAAACTAAGCTCGCACCTTCACCTGTTCTTGATATTGCTTATGATTTACAGGGTAAGCTCTGGACATCATTGGATGGAGAGAAGCTCGTTCATGTCTTTGGTGATGACGAGCAAGGCTTATCAAAGCAGATCAACGCTGCTGAGGTTTGCAAGTCTGATAAGATCTTTGATCTTTATACTATCTTTGGTCTTCGCAAATTCCTCGATCTTCCCGAGAATCAAGCAAATGAAGAAACAGCTTCCAACAAGAAGAGAAAGACTGAATAAAGACGTAGTTAACTGACGAAATATGACATGTATGCATAGACTGTAGAATATTGTATGGAATAAACAACAAAATATATATATACAATGCGGTGAATGTTCCTGAATGGTTTGTATTTTTGGCAAATAATTACAGGATAAACCCAAGTGGCATTGCGTTAAAGATTGGGGCCCAAAGTATTTTTGCCGTGTGTTAATACCATGATTTTTGGTCGACAGGAGGTTGAAAGGTATTATGGAATCGCTATAACCATCATGTTGTTGCGCCATTTGAAGTCTTGATTTATGCAACAGCGACATTTCAGTTACACATCACTACTCGCCTGCAGAGAAAAGACGACTACCAGTACAAAACATTCTATTGTAGTCCTTGTATGAAAACTGTATTTACAATTGACGTTAGATAAATAATTTAATGGTGTAAATATTGTATGGGATAAGGGTATTATATTATAAAATCTATGATAAATCTCTCTCCTCCTCTGATGATTGCTCTTCAATATCTACTAATTTTGTGCTTTTTTTGTTATTGCTGATTGTATTGTTGGAGTTGATGGTGGAAATAGGCATCAGTTCACGATCTAGAGATATGTTTTCGGAATGATGGAATGAAGAAGGTGTGGGTATTTCAATTTCAACAGCATCTGCGTCTTCTGCTGATGCTGATGCAGGGTCGTTTGTATGGGTATGCGATGAAATGGCTGATGTAATGCCATTGATTATGTTTCCAAGTGCTGAATCCCTTCTTATATGATGGTTGAAGATTGAATTTGTATTAGGTGAGGACGAAATGGGCAATTGAATGGCACCAGCACCACTTGCACTGCCGCTACCGCCTGATGGCTGTTGCTCGTCATTGCGATCTAATAACTGGGAGGCCATTGAAATACCTCTAAACACTGAACTCTGTCTACGATGTCCATGATGTGCATGGCCACTGCCAATTCCGTTCGCACTGCTGCTAATGGTGATATGAGGATTGGCCTCTTGCCATGCCTCAAAAGAAGTGGGGTTGTTGGAGTGAGTTGATCTGGCAAATGATGTTGCACCAGATGATGTCAAAGTATTTGCTGTTCTCTTTCGGTTTTTCGCAATATGATCACTTGGGAGCATATTCACTCGGTCAAGTGCTTCTTCGTCCGAAAATGAAATAGCTGTACCACTATCGGCACTGATAGATAATGCAGGCGAATTGATGTTTTTGGTGCGCTTGGATGTAATCAAATAGACGCCGAGGAATTCAATAGCACAACCCGACATGAACCTTGACATTTGTTCCATATTCATACCGTCAAAATCGTGGTAAAGAACTGCACTTCCAACGATAGCAGACACAGTGAAGAGCACAAATTGGGTTGGTATCACCTCGGTTGAATCGAATCTTTGTAATGCCTTGTTGAGATACTTGATCTGTAAAACGGCCGTAATAACCAACACAAAAATAAGCAGATACGATACAGGGTAGCTGCAGGTGATGGCGGTGAGAACTAGCACCTAATATTACTCTTCAAGATACTTACGCAAACATTTTAAAAAAGGTTAAACTCAATAAAGATGCCACGCTCTTGGTGGAAAGAACAGTGTAACCACCTGAATTTCGAATTCCATTAGTATAAAATGTCAAAATAAACGAGGTGCTGTTACATACCATAGATAGCTACCAAACCCAAGTCAATCATGATGCTTGAAGTACCATAGATTGGAGACAACACCGTCAATATAACGATAGCAACACCCGTTAGAATAAAGTAGATGATGGATTGCATTTGAGTAATCGATTCCATGATTAATTCAGGTGATAGCTAAAAAACAAAAAATAGAAAAACGTGGGTCAATACCTTTATGTCAGCCGATTATATCTTTTAGGTAACCCTACAGCAACTTCCTCAGAATTCGAGCTGAAAACAACCATAGCAGCACCAGACACTGCTAATATAACACCGATCAAATCTCGTTTTCTAAACACTTCTTTCAACATCAGTGGTGCCAAAATGACATTGGCAACCAAGGTAGTTGTACCAAGCGGTGCGATGGTAGATGCAGGTGCAAATCCATACGCTATAAGGTATGTGAATTTACAGAATTTGTTACCTATTCGCTGCTTTACTTACCAACAAAATTACCCACTTCTCCTAGAATCATCAACGAGATTCCCAACCACCACAATTTAGACTTTAAGTATTCAGTATCTCCTGATTTCGTCTGCTCTTGCGCCATTGTCATGATGAATTTTTGATGCTCTATTAACTCTGCCTCTGATCTGTTCTGCTGTTCCAATGATGATCTCGGAGAAGAATATCCATCATCCGGTAAGAATCCATTGTAATGTGTTGTAGATATCCATTGAGGTGGTTCATCCATGTTGGCAAAATAATTAGCCATCTGCCGTTCTTGTATGTTGTTATGCTGTAAACAAAGAATTACAATGCTGCCACATGTACCTTTCGACAGAGTACTTACTGCTCTCTTTTGTACGTTCAAAGCTACTGATATCAGTGCCTGTCCTTGAAGTAAGAATTCATGTTCCAAACATTTGAGTTGAGCACACACTTACATTGCCACAAACGGATACCAAGACACCAATAAATGTATTGAAAGCAATATCGTTTGCCTCCGGTTGCTCTGCTACTACCATATTTCTACTTGGCTTGGCGGTCTCTATGTCCTAGCTTGAACTTAATACTGCAGTAAATGGAAGGAAAGAAAGAAGAAAACAAAAATAGAATGGAATTTCGTTTTATGTTGCCCTTTATGAATCTTGCGCCTATTTAATATATTGTAGCACCACCAACCAATAACCCCTTCTTGTTTGGTTTCCCCTTTTTCCGTTTTTCTTTTGTCACAGAAAATCAAAAAAAGTATTCAGGTGAAAGGGTGCTCAATGTTACAGCATATCAGCTAAACAGACGATTCTCTGTTGCAACTGCTTTGCGCACTGGGAGCACTGCTATTTTGCTATTAAAACGCTCTAGGATAGGATCGTTCATTAGTGAAAGCCTTACAGTTTTGGCTATTGTCCCGCAATTTATCGAGTGAGCTTTGATTCATGCAAATTCAACATGAAGCGCCTACATAGAGTTACGTTTAATATAATACATTAAGCTCTTGCGCTAGGTAACCTTGATATAATATACAGGGCAAGACACTGTTAAGTGGTTATATCAAGATCCGTCTTAATACAGACAAAGTACATGCAACAAAGGTTTTTGATTTATTTATGATAGAGCGAAATTGCAAAGTTGGCATCATGTAATCAGGAATCGAGTTTCCCGGTAGATTGAATCATTATTGAGAATACTTCTTCACGTTACTGGCTTTTCTGGGGAGTCTGTGGCTATATTGCTTACTGCTACCTTCTGATGTTGTACCATTTGCTGCTCGACTGAATGAATTCAAGTTGGATGTATCAGGAGTGCCCCAGGTAGATCTTGCAGATCCTCTTGCCTTCTTCAGATATCCGTTATCCGAGGAATTGACTGTGCGCTTTCGAAAGATGGAGGTGTTGTTGAAAATTTTCTTGAATCCTTGGCGTGATGAAATATCTGAATTAAAGCTGAGTCCACTGTAGAGAGATGCAGGATTAGGCTTGTCTTTCGTGTGCGTTGTATCGTCTCTTTCCTTTAAATAATTGCCATTGCCAGATAGCATACCATAGTAGGTAGAAGAGCCAGGATAGACAGTCGTGCTAGAGGTCAAAGGACCGCTGTAGACTTTATCTGGCCTCTTAGATGCTGTCGATGCCTCTTCATCCATCATTCGTCTAACACGAATAGGGATACTTACAAAATTAGACATTAGGCTCAAATCGTCTACCATCATAACTGAGAGATAGTATTGATGTTGTCTAAGATGATTGTGCTGGTTGTAAGGTAACAAGTTTCCATTAGCCGTTATATATAAAGCATCGCTGGATCGACTGAGAGTCAAGTCGTATATACTCTTAGTCACCTTTGAGAGAAGCAACGAGCTCACTTTTAACATTACCCTTCCTTCCCTATCAACGAAGAGGTTAGTACATAAATACTATACAAAACATATGCTTGAAATCATTACGGGTTCAAGGTATAAGCTCTGATAAGGCTATAATCTGAAGCTTGTTCAAATGTACTTGGGACGAAGATAGCATTATTAATCATTAATCTTAGTTGACTCTCTACCATATTTGGTTCAAACTTAATAGATATCAAATAGACAGAGGAAAAGAATAATTTCTTTTTCTCGTTAAAAATTTGTATTAAATACTCTCTCTGTTAAATTGCATACATAATATCTTGTTTGATGTTTTTGTTGGATCATGATTTATTTAATTACCTTACTATATAGGCAGTTTTTCAGTGCATTTATAATTCTATCAACAAAACATTTGTCATACAATTTCTAAGATAAGACGTATATCAAAGTGGCATCTACTGGGTCAAGTCCACAGGGGAATGGCAACGTAATATTCATGCATCATTGGCAAAACGTTAAAATGACTCAGCCTCTGCAAAGTGTCGTTACGGCAAATCTGGTTAAGAATCACATAAGCCATGTCAATATGATATTGCTTAGTGCCGTACTTGGTTACTAAGCGCTTTCAAATGATGTTGTATCAACTTTGAGCCATATGTTCAAGTGACAAAGAACAAGGCGATACAGTCACGTGACTTCCGCTATCAGTTATAATACAGCTATTTAATTAAATTTGCAATTGATATTTCCATCAATAGCTGGTATAGTATAGTGGCAGTACATCACGTTGTGGCCGTGTCGACGCAGGTTCGATTCCTGCTACCAGCATTCTTTTTGCATTTCGCCACCAACGTGGTGCATGTAGTTTTGCCGTCGGTAAAGAAATTATGTTTGTTGTATCCGAGAAGTGAGGATACTAAAACTATTCTTTGTTTATTAGTCAATATGATAGCACCTTATATACTGTTACAAATGGGTTTGTAGTAGAGTAAATAGTAAGAGAGAAATAAAGTAATAATATGGAAAAACAGCTAAGGCAGGTTCGTCTATAGAATGAGCACCAGGTTTATAGTTGTCCAACTAGATATGAGTTCAAATGAAATCA
>DF836655.1:0-10574 GCA_000950595.1 Mucor ambiguus
GTACGCTCCCCTACAAAAAAAAAAAAACAGTTGCGATCTTGATTTAGGGTTATACATCAGCTCCTTTCCCTCAGTATGACTTTAAATAAAACCGGAGCTCGTCTCCAAACACAGACATTATTGAGATGCACAAAGAGTGTATCTCTTTCGCACGGGCACGTGATGAAAAGGGTATCTTGTTTATTAGGCATCATTCATCAGCTGCAAGGATATGTCTTTCTTCTTTTCTCCCAAACAACAGTTCATTGATCATGTCTGCATTCGTCTTTTCTACCGGAAAGCTTGCTCTTAGAAACAATTTAAAGGTAAACCCACAACTGCAAAGCATTGTATGTATGAAAAACTGACACACCTTGATGACAGACTCAAGTCAGGGGCATCTCATCTGCTGTAAGTGACATCTAGCCTCTAATGTCTACAATGAGAGACTAACATATCTGTGTAGATTGACAACATAAAGAGCGTTGGTATTATCGGCTCTGGTCAGATGGGTCTCGGTATTGCTTATGTAGCTGCCAATGTGACCCGTCTTCCAGTCGTCTTGATGGATGTCAATCAAGCACAAAATGAAAAGGGTTTGCAATTCATGGGTAGAGTATATAATTATGGCTATAGTGGTAACTTAAGATACTTATATTCTGAATAGACAAACTTTTGGCCAAGGACGTTGCCAAGAACAAGATCACAGCTGAACATGCAAAGATCACTAGAGAATTGGTCTCCACTACTACTCAAATGTCCGGTTTGAGCGATGCTGATTTCGTTATCGAAGCAGCTTCCGAGAATTTAAACATCAAGACAGCCATTTTCCGCGATCTTGATCAAATCTGTAAGCCTGATAGTATCTTGGCTACCAACACTAGCTCCATCAGCATCACCAAAATTGCTGCTGCCACCAAGAGAGCCGAGCAAGTGATTGGTATGCACTTTATGAACCCTGTGCCTGTGATGAAGCTTGTGGAAATCATCCCTGGTTTGGCTACTAGTGATGCAGTGCTTGAACAAACTCGCTCTCTTGCAACTGCCATGGGAAAGACATGCACTGTGGTTCAAGACATCCCTGGTTTTGTAGCCAACAGACTTTTGATGCCCTATATCAATGAAGCATTTATGCTTTTGGAATGTGTAAGTGCTAAATATATAAACATCTGAAATTGCGTTACTTATTATACAAACAGGGCGCTGCTTCTGCCGAGGACATTGACACCACCATGAAGTTGGGCACCAACATGCCAATGGGTCCTTTGACATTAGCAGATTTTATTGGTTTAGATACTTGTCTTGCCATTACCAAGGTTTTATACGAGAATACTGGCGATTCCAAGTATAGATCTAGCGTATTGCTCCAAAAGTATGTCGATGCTGGCTGGATGGGCAAGAAGAGCGGAAAGGGCGTCTACAGCTATTAAACAAAGCATCCTGTTTACAAATAGAAATAAATTTATTACGATAAAAGCAAATGTGGCATCTTTTTCCTTGCTAAAAAGAGAGATAAATTACGATGATGATGGTTGAAATGAATAGTTTTTGTTTTGTATAGATATCGCGTGGTAATTACTGCTGGCCAGAAGGTGAGAATTCTAAAAGAGCTTTTTTAAAACTGGTGCCTTGCCATTGAGTCAGAATGGGATGTGCCATTTCTCGTAACTTGGTGCGTTCATCTGATGATAGATAATCGCTTGAAATCACTTTGAGTGCAAAGTTTAATCCGCGAGCTTGATCTGACAGCACTTCTGTCATGGTTTCGGTATTATTGAGGGCCTCATACAGACATTGACGTGCTTCAGAGTCAGTGTCTTGATTGATCAGTTTGAGCATGATTTGAGAGCCCAGCTTATGTGTAGCTACTTGGACCAAGCAAGGTGCTAATTGTGATGCTAACAATGATAGACGATTCTCTAGTGTGGAGCAGTCAATGAGCCATGATATCAATAAAGCGCCATTCGCATGAATAGCCAAAGAAACTGCGTTCTGCAATAGTGCTGCAGCAATAAAGATCTATAGACTTGTTTAGCAAGCAAGCTATGTTGCACACATGCATTAACAGGATCCTACCTGCTGTGAGCTAGTGATCAAACTGCCTTCGAGGATACCACGCATAGCTCTGGCTCCGAATCTACCTTGTGCAATATGCAAAAATTTCTCAACCATTGCGTTCATGATAAACTGGGTATCTCCATTCAACCTCAAACAGCACTGAACAACGTAATTGCCGTATTGATCTAGCAATAAGGGTGGTATAAAAGGTTGTATATGTGCACAGACAATTTGGATCTAGAGAGTAGTTTGTCAAATCAAGCCATCAAACCATGTGTTGTATCCATTGCTTTACCTGCTTCTGGGTATTTAACGAGTCGATAATTTTTTGGGCGGCCCAAGTTCCGTTTTTATGAACTCCCATGGCTGCCAAATGGGGAGCAACTGCTTGCAACATGATGGTCTTCACATCTTCAGAGCACTTTTCAAACAGTCGTTGAGCTACTGTGTTCCCGATATAGTCTAAAATGTAATAGTGTGAGTCGTACTGTAATATCTGTACTGTGTTACTATATGCTTACCACTACATATCTCTGCAATTTCATCCATGCAATCTAAAGCAATAGAATCAGCATCTTTGTGGTCGTCGTTGGATGAAAGGCTGTCCAGTCGTTTTCTGATCTCTCGGAGCTTGGCAGCATCATGTCGTCTTTGTAGTCCATATTCAGGAACAGGTGGTATAGATTCGAAATACGAAGATGATTGCAAGGCTGTATGGAAGTCAGATCAAGTCAATCAACAAGTCTATTATCACTTACATTTTACAAGCTCCATGGCAGTGTCAGGAGCCCCTAATCGCTTCATGATGCTCCATAACTCCCAGTTAGTTTCTCCATCCAGCATGTCCTCATTCGACGATGATTTAGAAAGTAGTTTACTGTACGTACTAGCTGCCTTGCTGTTGATGGGCACTTTGGCAAACCCTATGCGAATACCCCAAAGCTCTTGCACACTGGGATCATTCTGGATCAATGCGTCTCTCGCTGCTTTTGCGCTCTCTTCTTTTTCATAGTTGATAAATGCACAATTCTTATGAGACAGTACGCGAACGGATTCAATAACACCAAACGAGGAGAGGGTTCTCTGTAGTACAGACTGCGACATGCCAGCAGGCATATTGCCCAACCCTATGTACACAGTGCTCAATAGACATGGCTCCTATCTTATCTTGTGTATCACTTACATAATGCTCGGGTGGGCTGTGACACCACTGGCGTTTCAATAACGGTTGTAATGGGTGATGCTACATTCTCTGCTCTACCGTATCCAATGCGAACAATGCAATTCCCAATTCTGCCACCTAGATTTGTCAAGACATCGTCCTTGGCTCGCACTGCATCATCTACATGGTAGTAGTTGATGAATGCGCACTCTTTTTCTAGTAACAGACGCACACTTTCAATAGGGCCATACACGGAGAATAGGTTGGAGAGGCTATCCATGGTGACTGAAGCGTCTATGTTGCCCACCCACAGCGATCTGGACACACTTAGATTGGATGGCTGTAGTGCTGATGAAAGCTGCTCTCTTGGTGCTGTTGGCATGGATACGGGGACAAATTCGGTGTTTATAACTGCATGATTAGTGCTATTGATCTATAAAGACAGCGTCAGTATGACAATGTTTAATACATCCATTAAACGTACACTCGCATCTGGTTCCATCATCGTACTGCTGTTATCGCCATTGATGTGCAGCATGTTTGCTAGTAGCTCAGAATCACCTAATGACAATGAATGCTGCTGCTGCTGCTCTAATGACATGGTGTTCTCTTCACTAGACTCATAGATGGAGTCGTCTTCCAGCGTGCTCAGCTGCATTTTCCATAAAGAGGATAATCCAGGGGGTATATTAGTGCTATAGTCCATTTTTCCCATACTAGAGGCTCTTGGTCTGCTATTCATGCTTCGAAGGCTATTGTTATTCATCAAGATGCTCTCCATAGATGTTGTGGACAAGGAGAAGCTATTGCTTAGGCTTGGTCCCAGAGGCTGTGGCTGCGGCTGCTGATGCTGTTGTTGGTACATGGCAGCATTATTTACAGAATACGATCTACTCCTTAACGTATTTCTCTGCTGATGTAATAAATTGGCGGATGGAGATCCTCCTGTTGGTGGTGTTGCAATTGAATTCGACGCAGATGAGAGTGGTGAGCTGCCACTGCCATCCTTGTCATCGTCCAAACCAATCGACCTCAACGTGCGAGCAATGTCATCACCCTGCTGTAATAGCTGTTCAGTCGTTGAGGGAGATGTTGGCTCTACCACTGTAGATGATCTCCAGGCAGCGTAAGTAGCAGGCACTGGCAGTGTAAGAGAACCCGAGCGATGTCTATTTACAGTGTTATTCGTCACCGCAGGGAATGAGACGGGCGGCAGTTGTGGTTGCTGTGACGGCAGTGGCGCTTGGTGGTGATGCTGATCCATGTATACCACAGAGGGCATGGTACCCGCACGGGCACGTCGTAGTGGCAAAAGTGGAGCCCGTGTTTCTAAATTTGTGGTATCAATAGAAAACAATTTGTTGCTTGAATATGGCGTGTTCAGCATGTTATCCAAGTAGCCATGATTGTAATCTGTTGCATTTGCCGTCTCTTCAAGCACAACATCCAAATCCCTATCATATCTAATCGTTTTAGATGCTTGCAACTGCATTTACAAGTGGTACCACTTACCTGGCCGAGTGAAATGAAGCTGCGTTTGGCTGTCGGTCTTTTTTGTTATGCTGCATAAATGAGTAGGCTTGACTAAATATGAGAAAGGCAAAGATATACGAGAGAAAAGAAGAGAAGGGAAGGAAGGAGAAGGATGTCTCTTTTAAGGGGCTGCTCTCCATTTTGATGGTCTGGATAAACACACACCCCGAATTTTACACACCCACATGACACATGGATTTACAGAATAGAACCTTAAATTTGGCCCTTCGCCTGTAGTAGTGCTTTCGATTGGATGTTGAAGCATTCATGCATTTAAAATCTGGTTAGATTATGCTAGTTTATAGTACAACCTTTATTTTTTTTTCAAGTTGGGGTAGGATAATCGTCCAATGCAGCACTCTTTTTTGCAGATTCAATCAGTGGCAAAAGGCATGTTAAAGGAGCCGCTTTGTTCAGGAATGGATGCTGTAATAGTTCAGCAGCAGAAGGTCTGCTGTCGGCATTGAATTTAAGACATTTACCCAAGAAATCACGGAATGTCACTGATAGCTGCTCAGGATCTTTTAACGAGGGAGGCACACGTTGTGTTGTCAGCAGCCGAATAGCTTGCTCCGGATCTTCAAGATGAGGCGGGCTTCCCTCTACCATCTCGATGGCTGTAATGCCGAGGGACCAAATGTCTACACTGGGTCCATATTCTTTGCGTTGAACAACCTCAGGCGCCATCTAATGAGAAATCATCAGTGCCCTGTCTCTTACAAAACAAATAACAAGACCTACCCAGCAAGGAGTACCGGCCAGCGTTGTTCTTTTAGATTGTTTCGTGTCAATTTGAGCGCAATAGCCGAAATCAGCTGTATACACAATTAGCACACATGTGAACGTCTGACTATACATTGACACACACTTACAAAGCTTAATTTGGCCCTGCATGCCAATCAAGATGTTGTCGCTCTTGATATCTCGATGGATGATGCCTCTGGAATGAAGGTAATTCAAGCCATGAAGCACTTCCAGACACACAGCCGCAATCTCTCTTTCTGCCATGTAATTTTGTGTCACGATATCTGTCAAACTACCACCTTCCATGTACTCCATCACAATCCAGACATCATTCTTCCATATGTAGGATTCAATGTGCTGAACCATGTTTTTGTGTGTCTGGTCTACTTTGCCCATGCGAACTTCGTCCACAATCAGGTCTTTTCTCACTTGTCTTCTAAGGTGGATTTGCTTTATAGCTACAAACTGACCACTGTCTTTGCTGGATATCCTCTGGGCTTTATAAACTGAACCGGATGCTCTGTTTAGAAAAAGGGGAGGGAATCAGTTTGATACTAGGGAGATAAACAACCACCATTACACTATCAGGGCAATAAAGTTTGATTTGAAATGTACATACCCTTCTCCAATTTTTATCATATCAGTGTATACAGTGCAAGGATCCTCCTTTTTGCACAACTTATTTAGCTCGGCAATAGCTTCAGGTGTTGACATGGCCCTTTTAGTGGGCCGTTTACGATTGAATTCTTTGCTCAACTCTGATTTACTCTGCGGCTGCTGTAGCGTTGTTTCTGCTGCTTCTGCTACTGTTACTGCTGCTGCTGGCATTGCTGGTAGGGGTCTATTTTGCTGATTCTTTTCAATCTCGGCATAGACTCGCTTGATGAAAGAAGACAGTAAAATGTCCTGTTGTTTGCTACCTAAACCAGCTTTTTTTACAAGGTTATTAATGATGGATTTTAATGACTACTGCTTGGTCTACATACATATCACCCAATCTGGCGCTTTTCCAAGTGCCATTTCCCCTGTATCAGCATCAAAATGTATGTGCGTTTTATGGATTGCATCAAATGGCCATGATATGACCATCATGTTTCTGTTTGAGTGCGTTTTTTTCTGCTTGAACAAGAACATGCCTATGTCAAATAAGAGTTACAGGGCGCTTTGCAGCAGCAGTGGTATTCAAGCTTACGCATGATTTTATCAATGACGCCTGAGTTTTTTCTCTTTTGTGCAGTGTTGTATGAGCCATCAAATGTACTTCGCTTTGATCTTTTATTGAGCTCAGCTAAATAAGAGGCAATTGGCTCGTCGTTTTTTGGCATTTGCTGAATACTGTGCTGAGATGCAGACAATACACTCATTTTAACTGTGATTACAGAAGAGAAAAAGAGACGCAAAAACGGACGAAAATGAACTTTTATAAACTGTTGGCACAGATTACTATAAGAGATCACTTGTAAGGGAAAAAGTTCGGTTCATATTTGTATTATCATTTTACTGGAAACATTTACGTTAGTAAAAATTTATCCACTTTACTTTGAGTGATTGCTTCCCTGGAAAAGATGACCTGTATTAAGAGGAGTAACTTTATCATTATAAATACCTTCTAGGATAATTAGTACTTTGATGGGAAGGAGAACTAAAACCCAATTATTACAAGATACTTATATTGTGAGTATAACATGCGTATATATAAACTTGGTAATGAGCTGCATATTATCATGGCAAAAGGTACGGTTCTGATATTTATAGACTGATGATAGCTGATGTAATCGGCAAAGGCCTTATTTTTAGGGATTAATAACGAAATGTATGATGTATCCAAAATGATCGCATTTAGCAATGTCTGTAGCATCATGATCTGATGTACCGAAATGGCATTTATCTGAATAGACCTGTCGTATGCTTATTATTGTAATAGCAATCAGAACTAGCTTACCATGAATGAATTCTGAATGGTGCTATCATTTGAATACAAGTTTGAAAGAATCACGGGCAATCGCTTTGGTGGCATCTGAGCACAAAAACACGTGTGTTGCCATGGAGTGTATCACAGGCATTTAATTTAGAACACACACTTTTTTTTTTTTTAATAGGTTTTTGCTCTCCCTTTCATCCCTCTCTTTATCACTATTCTGTAATCATCTTTTCAGAAATCGCTCAGGGCAAACATGGCATCTGAAAAATATCAAAAAATTGCTATTGTTACGGGGGCCAATGGAGGCGTTGGCTTTGGTATTTGCCAGAGATTAATAGAGGCAGAAGGGGAAGCTTTGACACTTGTAATGGCTTGCCGTAATCCTGCAAGAGCTAACAAAGCCAGAGAACTGCTGTTGAGCGAATTTCCTCTTGCAAACATTGATATTGAATTGGTAGATGTGAGCTGCGCTAGAAGCGTCTTGTCGTTTTCATCTGCTATTAAGAACAAGTACGTCAAAGATCATATATCACTATTGCAAGCACACTCATTCAGCGTAGGTATCCTCATATCAACTACTTGTTTTGCAATGCAGGTATTCTCAGCTCTTGTGGACTGAACTGGAAAGCTATATTTGTTGGATTCTTTACAGATCCAGTGGGATTGTTTGAGCGAGCAGATGCAACTATTCAAACAGTTGGAGAAATCAATGAGGATGGCATGGGCAAGGTGTTTGCTGCAAATGTGTTTGGCCATTATACCATGGTGAGCAGTGCTTTTTTTACTTGTGTATATTGGCTAATATGAGTTATAGATGCGTGAGTTGGAAGGTTTATTATCCTACACTGGCGATGGAAGAGTCATTTGGACCAGCTCGATTACAGCCCACAGCAAATCATTCGACATCAACGACTGGCAAGGCATCCTGTGGTATGTTGGTGCTCACAGAGACACACAATGCAATCTCACGCTTTTAATAGCAAAGAACCATACGAATCCTCTAAATGGGCCTGTGATCTCATCTCGATCGCTACAAGTGAGAGGTTCCAAAAAGAGGAAACTCGCATTGCATCTTTCACCACATCGCCCGGTGTTGTCGCAAGCGAAATTGGCGAGTTGCCTGTGTGGATAGTGAAGGCTAGAATTCTTGTTCACTACATTGTGAGTTGATTTTTATAGCACAAATAGGATTGAGCTCACACCTAATGTTCGTTTCAGATGCGTTTATGTGGTGTCGCTTCTCAAAATATCACAGCGTACAATGGTGCCATAGCGGATGTTTATGCAGCATTAGAACCATTGTCAAGATTAAGCTATTTAAACCGTTACAATTCATTGTCGACTCGATGGGGAAAGGCCTATGTCGGTGCTCAAGCTATTCCAGAATACGATCGTGTTACAGCAGAGAAATTGATCGAGAAGTGCGAATTGGCTTACCAGGCTTTCAAAAAGAACTTTGACCTTGCAGCAACTGCACCCGCAAACTAATATCGCAAGACATTAGCGCATAAAATTACTAGTACTCATTCATACACACACCACCGCTTTGTCCTGTATTTCCCTGGCCAAATTTAATTAAACACGATATACAAAAAGGCTATTTTGTTGATACTGTGTGTGTACACAATGCTCATCGAATTTAAAATTAATCTAGAAAACTAGAGAGACATTCCTCTTGGAAATTCTGTAATGCAACTTTTCATCTGTTGTGTCTAAACGATAAAGCATGAATAGTATTGATAGCGCAAGTGTATGGATAGCATCAAAGCGTTGTCAAGCATTGATGACCGTGCGTTACTTTTGTAATGAGACACCTTAATCTATTGCTACCACAGTTTGTGGAAAAGAAAATGATTCAAATATGACAACAATCACAACAACATATCGCAACAAACTATGTTCATATAAAAAAGCATTAGTCAGAGATAACATATCTCTCTTTTGCATATTCAATACTTTTCCATGTCCTTATTTAAATCAAAGAGAAAGAAGCAGATCACATCAGAGTTTGACTCCACATCACAGTCTGCACTGTTACCGGTTCAAAATGTGTATAGCGCATACAATAGATTACCCAGTCCAGTGCATACAGTAGATCAAGATTTGGAAGATGTTTACTCAACCAGCAATATTCGAAGCAAGTTCCATCGAGAGCATTTCAACAAACATCATCGCAACTATCATCCCCAGAAACCACATCAAACTAGCCATGATCGTACAGAGAAATTCAGTCAGCAGCAAAAGCTGATTAAAGAAGCAGAGGAAAGGGCTGCTGCAAACCTACACAAAAAATCATCATACGCGCGATTGTTATGTTGCTTTTGCTTCCCATGTCTCCCCATGTGGACAAGAACCATTTGCTGCTTTGCCTTGCTGTTAATATGCGGTTTAAGTTGTCTGCTGTTATTTGTGACATTGTCATTCAAACAGCCTCAAGTTGTTCTTAATGGGGGCAACAATACTTTGTTGGAATATAGCATTTACAATGCAAACTACTTTGAAATAAACTTTGATAAGATCAAGGCAGTGGTAAGTCGTCCCAGTCTTCAAAAACCTTGTTACTAAATAGTGTTACAGATGTATTATCCTACTCCTAATCAAACAACAATAGGTGTTGGTGAAGTATCTGATATTATATTGAGACCGCATGCAGTGACAAACATTACATTTCCAATGCAATTACTCAGCAGTAGTTTTGACAAAACCGATAGAAATACGACTGTGCAAGTAAAGGACAACAATAACTCGATTATCAAAAGCACTGTAGCTCAATTATGCTCGGAAGAGACAAACAATTCCGGTGATCCAAAGGAGATAGATATTGTGTATGATTTGATGCCAACGTTTAAGTTTGGGGACTATGGAGCTTTGAGTTTGTCATTTACAGGACAAAAAACAAAAATATCTTGTGAAAAGGTATGTCTGCGTCTATTCTTTGTGTTTTACTTATCTGACTGTCTGTCATGTAGTTGCAAAATATAGCCAGCGATTCTTGATTTCCCTACATTTGCCGTAGCATTGACACTTTTCATGCATGAGATGCCAAAGAAATAAATTGAATTATTTTTTCCAATAGAAAAACATGAATCTAGAAACCGTGTTTAAAACGAAGTGCGTATTTCAAACAAATCAAGTAGAAATGCCAACAAAGTATGCTACAGGATGGTAGAACGATTG
>DF836653.1:4725-14929 GCA_000950595.1 Mucor ambiguus
ATTTTCATCGAAAATGATGAGGTACCATTCATGGTTTGGAGTCGATTTTTGACGATCCCAAAAAATTTGAGCGATGCTGTCGGTAAGTAACTGCTAGATGAAAGCAACTGTTTGGCGCTATTCTGGCGGCCTAAAACAGCTTCTAGCACGAGAAATCACAGCTCAAATGTATCCAAATTATGCTGTGTTTTTCACTTATTTGACTGGCGAGAGGCAGCGCAAGTGTGCTGTTTACTTGTATATGCTTTTTTTTTCTCGTTGGTAAAAAAGGGAACATACTAATAAAGTCATGTCCGCAATTCTAGATCAGTTCTGCAGGTTTTTCCCCATAAAAGCAACTGGTCAAAAGCGAAATTTCGCTATATGTTTGCAGGATTTGCACCATGCATACTTTATACCAGAGGTGCCCAGACTGAGGGAATTTATGCTATTTTTATCACTGGGTGGAATGAACTGCTGTATTAAATCACTAGAATATATAGCAGTAATAGACATGCCTTTGAAAATTGCTTGAATTCGGGGTGATCGCTGCCCTGGATAGAATTGAACGGTTTGTAGTAATCTGCTCTAGCAATGCTTGGCCAGGAGCGGTTGGGTTACATCGTCAAGGCTATTCCCTTGGTATATGTGATGGACCGAAATATCAGAATTCAACGCTAATTATGCTTTTCTTGATTTAAATCTTAAGAGAACATTAGAAAATGGAAAATGTTTCTTTTTTTTTTTCCAAGAACTTGTATTACAAGTATGGCCAATTGCGTTGATAGTAGAATCTTGAATTGACGAATAAGCAAACTTGATTCGTTATCACAGTGTTAGAGTTGTGAGTGGCCGAGAACAGACATGCATTCCTTTGAATCAACTTAAAGTGCAAAGAAAGCAATATTAAATCAAAGCATTTGCAATGATTCCTGGTGTCAAATTGGATGGACTTTTAAAAAAATTAGCTTAGCAATATTAGCTCTTAATTTATTTAGGATGATCGGCAATCAATAAAGAAAAAGATAGTGGTCGATCACTAAAAACGAGAGTATAGGAGCTGTTTGTGGGATGAAGGTTACCAGTGGCAGCGAGGTAAACTGGGACTCCGATTTGTGTATTTAGGTCAATCTGTCTCCACAAACATTTCCCTCTCCTTCTTTCGCTTCTTTGCTTTCTTTCTCTTCCAATGTCTCATCATCATCAACATCATCAACATCAAGCATATGAAAAACCAAGTTTACCGTCTATTCAATTCCTTTTAAATACATCTACTCTGGATCAACCAAAAAAACAACACAGTAGACAGAGTGCCAGCATTAGTAGTCTTCCATCCGAACTACAGCAATTGTCATTAGCAGCACCTGCTTCCAATGCTATACCCGAAAGAAGTGAAAATCATCAGCCAAGTTGGATGCTAATGCCACCCACCAATGCTACTGTTACTCCCACAACACAGAGCTATAGAAAACCGCCTGGTGCGAGTCATACCAGATCCATCTCACTTGCTAACTCTACAATGGTACTACCTGCTCCTCCCCCATTGACCACGACTCCTCATTTCCCATCATCTTCACTTTCAAAGAGTCGACACCGTCGCACCGTCTCTGCAAATACAACCATTCAGCATGACTTGTTCTCTAGCAATTTACCCTTCATCAGCGAGCAACAACAACAACAACAACAACAACAACAGCAGCAGCAGCAAGCACAAGCGCAAACAACAAGAGCACATACAGATAGTCCGCCAGCCAAATTCAAAGATTCTCCTCAGCAAAAGCAACTGAATGTCGCACTAAACATGAGCCCAACACTGTTCCTCAATGAATTAAGCGACAGAAAGCTGGAAGAAAAGACAGAAGAGTATGAAAATGTGCTGGTAGCTAGAGATGAGCAGACAGGAAGATATTACTGTCCTTTTTGCAACAAGGCATTCAATCGCCCTTCCTCACTCCGAATTCATACTTACTCCCATACGGGTGAAAAGCCTTTTGTCTGTCAAGAAGAAGGATGTGGACGACAATTCAGTGTACAGAGCAATATGCGTAGACATCTTCGAGTTCATAGATTAGGAAGATCAAAAAAGTAAACATGGCTAATAAACGATATCCCCTCTCCTTCCCACCTCTGTATTTCTCTCCCTTCTTTTTCAATGTCATTACCGATTTGCCGCTTTTTTGGGTGCATCTTTGCACGACAACTCCGTTTCTTCTAAATTTACTCATATATTCCACATTGGTCAACGAAGAATAAGTTCCAAAGTGAGTGGTTTGAGGCACATTTTGTATACACTTTCCAATAAACTAGCTTTCTTTCTTTTTGTGCTGATTCAATTAAACATATAGCTTCCTCTTATCAGATGTTGTGATAAACAGAAATCAATATTTCCTATGCAGAAATCAGAAAGGATCCATTTTCAGGGGCGGTCGCTTAAAACGGAAGGTCGGTTAGTAGTGTGTCATCCTAATTTGAAAGGATTTGACTATTGCAATAAAGTGAGCACTTTTGAATAAGATGCAGCTAGTGTCATATAATCAACATTCAGAACCAAGTTCTTCTTTAGTGCCAATGAAAAAATGGGTCGATATTAACCATCTCAAGCACTGTTCGGCCATCGATGTTCTAGAATGGATCTGGAACTTTTTGATACGGTGATCTTCATTACCGGGATATCAACTTTTTACATTATTTCATCATTTGGTAACAATCAAATATAGCACCACCACAAGGTCGATCAAAGCTTATACACTGGGAATAATGTAACGCAATGTTGCCTATTCCTTATTGATGGCTCTCAACGAGAGCACTGCTTGGAGATTGTTATCATCGACCATAACCAATGATGAGAACAAGCACTGATGTCATGGACAAGATGGTCATTGAAAAAGCGGAAAGACGCCTTCCACTATATGCTATATGTAATCAAATAGTATTTTAATCGAAGCTTAAAGTCTACGAGACAATGAATACATGGCAACATCTTTACGTTTTGAACGAACATAATTTAAGGGTCGATGTACTGCTACAATGACCGTATACTTTAGGAACTGATAACCAGGATACACATTGTTAGTAGTTATACAGTGTCACATGTGTCCATTGTCAAATTCATAGTATATATAGAGCCACGTTGTCTCCAGGCCAGTCTCCATCAACAAACACTTTCTCAGTCAACCCAACTAACATGCCATCATCCATCTCCTCCAAGTCAACAAGATCATCTCGGTCAGGCGGATCGAGCAGAGCCGCTGACTGTGGATGCAGCGAGGAAGTCATGGCGGCATGGATCATTATCCCTTTGATTACAGGTGTTGCTATCATTCTAGCTCTCACTCTCAGCCATCAAGAGCCTTTCAGCAAGAGTGCCAGAGACCAACGTGAGGCCAACTACTACGATGGTTATGCCAATAAAGAAGACATAGCTGTCATTGATACTACTGTCCACCAGTTCAATATCACCATGAATAGTGCTATCAATGATGATAACACTGTAAGCCACGCGACTTGGAACGGCACTGTCATTGATGGTGCTTCTGATAAAATTGCCGAAAAAAGTGCTGCTACTACAAATATTGTTGCCTTGCACAATCTCGATTAGTATTTCTCTCATGTTCATACATCAATAAAGTATCTATTGCTAATACTGCAGTTACCAATGTATGCAATGTGACTCTAATAAGCTTCCACATTCAGACGCGCGCTTTGGCGCGAACTGCTGTCTCACTAGAGATAGGGGCAGTTAATATTTAGGTTTAAAAAACCTTTTTTTTTTCCTCCCTCCATTCAAAAGAAACATCAAGACAAAATGAGCGACTTTGAAGACGATCCTCAAATTTACGAGATTGATTCTGACAAGGATGATGATTTCCAAGACGATGAGGATGTGTTTGAGTTGGACGACGATGATTCAGGTGACGATTTTGAAACACCTGCTGCAAAGGTAAGCATCGAACGAGTGAATTGGGTTGCCTGTGCTGATTTCTGCCACCTTGTAGAAACGCAAGACAGCAGCCGCCTCCAAGGGTAAGGGCAAGATCACTACCACACCAGCTGTCAAGAAGACGCCCATCAAAAGAACACCCAAGAAGAAGCCTATCAACGCAGACGAGAGCGATGAGAACGAGTTTCCTCTTGCACCCATCTTCAATATTGGATCTACTGCAAAGAAGGCCACTTTACCCAAAAACACCACTGCAGCCAAGCCAAAGAAGGCCACCGTATCAACAGCCAAGGAAGGGAATGCATTGGAAAACTCATCGGATTCACCTTCTACACCCAAGCCCAAAGCAGTGAAAAAGAAGGCCACGACTCCCAAGGCAGCACCAAAGAAGGCCAAGGCGGGTGTCAATGGTACAATTGATGCTTTCATGCCTCCAGATGTGGAAATGTCAGAGGCGGATAGTACTGAAGGCACTCCTGGACCCAACAGCAACAAGACCATCGAAGAGATTTACCAGAAAAAGACACAGTTGGAACACATTTTGCTTCGTCCAGACACTTACATTGGTTCTATTGAAGCTGAAGAGCAGGAGATGTATGTATTTGACTCTGAAGAGAAGGCCATCATCAAGAAAAAGATTAAATACGTGCCTGGTCTCTACAAGATCATTGACGAGATTCTTGTCAATGCAGCAGATAACAAGGTAGGGGATCCAGCAGACCACCCTCTCATGTTGACATACTGATGCTGCTTTATAGATCCGCGACCCCTCCATGAACGCCATCAAGGTCACTATTGACCGCACAGCCAACTTTATTTCCATCTACAACAACGGAAGCGGTATCCCTATTACAATGCACAAGGACGAAAACTGCTATGTTCCTGAGCTGATCTTTGGCCATCTGTTGACTTCCTCCAACTACGACGACAATGAAAAGAAAGTGACTGGTGGCCGAAACGGTTATGGTGCCAAGCTCTGTAACATCTTTAGTACAGAGTTTATTGTGGAGACGGGCGATAGAGAGCGCAAGCTCAAGTACAAGCAAATCTTCAAAGACAACATGTCTGATACTGGGAAGCCTGTGATCAGCCCCAATGGTAGAGGAGAACAGTACACAAAGATCTCCTTCCGCCCTGATCTTGAAAAGTTCAATCTGACTGAAATGGACGAGGATTTCGAAGCACTCATCAAAAAGCGTGTCTACGATTTGGCTGGTATCTGTAAGGGCGTCAATGTCTACTTGAATGGCGACAAGATTGAGATCAAAAACTTCCAAGACTACTGCACTTTGTACTCCAAGACCATGGAATTCCGTCCCAAAGAAGGTGCTCCTGCTATGATTGTTGAAAACGCCAGAGACAGCCCTCGTTGGACCATCCATTTCGCCGTCAGCGATGGCCAGTTCAACCAGGTCAGTTTCGTCAATAGTATCTGTACAGCCAAAGGTGGCACGCATGTCAATTATGTAGCCGATCAGATTGTCAAGGCTTTAATCCCTGAAATCCAAAAGAAGGCGCACAGCAAGAATATTCGTCCTTTCCAAATCAAGAACCACATGTGTCTCTTCATCAACTGTCTGATTGAAAACCCTGCCTTTGACTCTCAAACCAAGGAAAACATGACACTGCGAGCCACTGCTTTTGGTTCCACCTACAAGATCAGCGACTCCTTCATCAAGAACATCAAGAACTCTGGTATTATCGACAACATTGTACGATGGGTCAAGTTCAAGGAGGATGAGCAAATGACAAAGGCTGACAAGACCAGCATGACGCGCCGTCTCAAAATTCCCAAGCTGGAAGACGCCAATTTGGCTGGTGTGCGTCCCCACAACAAGTCGTGTACATTGATCCTCACTGAAGGTGATTCCGCCAAGGCACTGGTGCTGAGTGGTCTGTCTGTGGTAGGCCGTGACAAGTTTGGTGTGTTCCCTCTTCGTGGTAAAGTGCTCAACGTCCGTGATGCTACCAACAGTCAAATCATGAACAATGCCGAAATCACCAACATCAAGGCTATTCTCGGTCTAAAGCATGGCAAGACTTACACAGATGCCAGTGAACTGAGATACGGTAAGCTGATGTTGATGACTGATCAAGATCACGATGGCTCGCACATCAAGGGTCTATTGATCAACTTTATCGACAGCATGTTCCCTTCCTTGCTGGACATTCCTGGCTTCTTGCTAGAGTTCATCACACCTATTATCCGCTGTAAGCACAAGCGAACCAAGGAGGAGGTCTCCTTTTTCACCATCCCTGAATACGAAACCTGGGCGGAGCAGCACAACAGAAACAGTGAGTGGGAGCCCAAGTACTTTAAGGGTCTGGGTACCTCTGATAAGGCGGATGCTCGTAAGTACTTTGGCCAGCTGGACATCCATAGAAAGGAATTCGCTACACCCACTCCTGAGGCTCGTGAATTGGTCGACATGGCCTTCAACAAGGACAGAGTTAGCGATCGCAAAGCATGGCTGGACACCTATGAACCTGGTATCTTTATTGACCACAATGTCAACAAGATCAGAATCGACGACTTTGTCAACCAAGAATTGATGCTATTCAGTATGGCCAACAATATCCGTACTATCCCTAGTATGGTAGATGGCTTCAAGCCTGGCCAGCGTAAGGTATTCTTTGGTGCCTGTAAGCGTGGCAAGAACACTGAAGTCAAGGTTGCTCAGTTTGCCAACTATGTTGCTGGCCTCACACAATACCATCACGGTGAAGCGACCATTGCTTCCACTGTTATCAACATGGCTCAGGACTTTGTTGGTAGCAACAACATCAACTTGCTTGTGCCTGCTGGTCAGTTCGGTACTCGTCATGAAGGTGGTAAATCTGCTGCTAGCCCTCGTTACCTGTTCACTCGTCTTCACAAGATTGCTCGTTTGATGTTCCATCCCGATGATGACGAGCTCCTCAACTACTTGATTGAGGAAAACAAGCCCATCGAGCCAGAATGGTATGTACCTATTCTCCCCATGGTCCTTGTCAACGGTGCCGATGGTATTGGTATGGGCTGGAGCACCAACATCCCCAACTACAACCCCAAGGAAATCGCAGAGAATCTCCTTCGTATGATGAGCGGTGAAGAGCTTGTCTCCATGCGTCCATGGTTCAGAGGATTCAAGGGCGAGATCGTCGCTGAGGGCAGCAAGTTTGTTACCAAAGGTATTGCTGAAGTGGATGCTGAGGGCCATATCAAGATTACAGAGCTGCCTCTTCGTACTTGGACTGACACCTACAAGGATTTTCTGGACGCTTGCCGTGACCCCAAGGATAACAAGAAACCGCCCATTTCCATCATCGTAAGCAGTGAATTAATCTGGACAAACATAGTGTAATAACGCGTGTACCCCCCCTTTTTTTTTTTGCTAGGATTACTTCAACAACTCAACTGACAGTGCTGTAGAGCTTACACTTGAGGTGGACGAGGCAAACCTGGCCAAGGCTGAGGCTGGCGGTCTTGAGAAGGTCTTGAAGCTTACGTCCAATATCAATACTTCTAACATGGTCTGCTTCAACCGAGAGGGCAAGTTGAAAAAGTACGAGTCTGCTGAAGAGATCCTCAAGGAATTCTATCCATTACGTCTCGAGTACTATGAGAAACGAAAGGTATAAAAAGCATTTTTTAGTGTGGTAGGTGTAGAGATATTTAACCCACATCCATTTTATAGCAACACCTTATCCAGGTTCTACAAGATGAGTATGATCGTCTTGACAACAAGGCCAAGTTCATCAACCTCGTCATCACCAAGAAGCTGATTTACGTTAATCGCAAGGAACAAGATGTCATTGCCGATATGAAGAAACATGGACTGAAGCAAATCTTCCCTCGCAAGAAGAAGAGCGCTTTGATTGTGGAAGATGATGACGAGAACAGCAATGAAGACCAAGACGGAACAGGCTACGAATACCTTTTCACTATCAATGTGCGTGGCTTCACTGCTCAAAAGGTGGCCGAAGCGCTGAAGCTCAAGGATACAAAATACAACCAACTGCAAGACGTACAGGGCACACCACCCAAAACCTTTTGGCGTAGAGATTTAGAAGCATTGCTGAAGGAATGGGACAACCTGTTACAGGAGGACGAGCTACTGGCTAGTCAAGCTAAACCTCTAGCCTCACAAAGAACCAAAAAGAGAAAGAGAGTTCTCAAGAAGAAGACAGAGGAGGTCAAGAAGGAAGATCAAGGTGCCGCTGCTGTCACCACTACTACTACTACCACTACTACTACCACTATTGAAGCATAATAATCATGCTCAGTCATACTATTATATATCAATTAAAGAACAATAAAAAAGGAACTCCTTGTCATATAACAAAAATTACTCTACATGAATTATTGATGGATGTCAGTGCAGTGAAAGGCTTATGAGGTCTTCCCTAGTTAACAGGTAGAGATTACGTTGGCTTATTTGGGCAGCCCATGAAATAAAGATTTCTGAATGGACGTGGATTTGATTTTTAAATTGTATATGTTCATTATGAAGTTCAGGGTCGCTACTATTATCTATTCTTTATTCACCTTCAAACAACTTTCAGTCCAAATTTAGAAAATCATGCATCCTGCAAGCCCTACTTAGCTATTGACGTACTTGTATCAGTCAGTAAGCGTTTTATCAAGGACAGAAACGCAAAATCTATTCTCCTTGGTAAATATGATTGAAATACACCTGGTTTGCAGTTTAGGCGAAAAACAACTGGCTGTTCCACCGTCAATAACCACATTATGTACAAGGCTGTGCTGGATGAGGTGCTTGGTGTTGTATTGTACCTCAAGCAAGGTTATTTGGAATACATTGAGTCTGTAGAAAGTAGTACTTCTAAGACTACAGAACCTGATGCATCGATTCCTGTCAACGCAATCACCGAGGATCTCTTGGAGGACGCTATAAAATCTGCTTCAGAGGATGAGGCGGAGGTCGACTTGACTCCCAATGATGGATGGAGCAACAGAGAGGTCTTTGTGGACATTAGACTCTGCTCTGATAGCTATCAACAAACCCGGTCCAAGCTCAACATGGATAACCATAGACATGCGTCTCCATTGGAGTATTTCTTGTTCTTCTTGCCTTGTGAGCAGTTCCATTGTATTATTGGTAACACCAATGCTCATGCAAGATCTGTTGATCAAAGTTGGACTGACATCAACTACAACGAGTATACGATGTGGCTCGCTCTCTTGACTGTCATGACCGTTACCAGGCATTCTGACCGCAAGGCGTACTGGAAGCAAGGGTCAAGCCACTTCATGATGAACGTCGATTTCAGCAAGTATATGTCTCTCAAAAGCAAAGCCTTCATATCTTCGTGTGGTACTACTAGACTTACCGGCCAAAGAACCTTCATAGGGTCAGGGGGTGAACAGGTAAGTATACGACCCGAAGTTGTGAATGAATACGAAACCTACAAGAGTAAGTTCATAGTAGGCATTAGGTATTATACAACCAAATGTAAATTAACGACTTTGACAACATTAGGTTCTGTTGATTCCGCAAACAATTTGCGAGATAGTAAGATCTCTTACCATGATATTGTTTCCACCAAAAAATGAGAGATGCGCTTCTTCGGGTTCCTGCTGGGTATTTGCGAAGCTAATGCATATAGCTCTTAACGTGCATTCTCTGCTGATGGTGGGATTAGCCATAGTGCTTTTAAGGATACCCTAGCTTGGATGTTTCTGAAGCATTGCGAAGCACTGAACTTCGGTCCTGTCTCAATACCTGATCCACAGGATCCGCTTGTCCTCAGGAGTGATAGAAACCATTAATTGTTGAACATGAAGCGTACAAATGGTGCAAAACTCGTCAGGTTGGCCTGTTGTACTTGCTTGTCCTCTGGTGTAAGCGGTACAAGAGTTGAGAAATTTTGTACTTGCAACCCAGCTATGCTCATGTGCAAAGATTGCCATAGAGTACATATACATGAAGTTCGATCTCGTCAAAACATTGGAAATAATTTTTCATATGTTTAGTTATGTTTCCAAAATAAAATTTTATGTTACAAATATCTCAAACTACAACTGCTTAAAAACTCGGCCCAAATGGGCCGATTGAATTTTTGTGAAACAGCCTCTGGAAAATCTGCTCCTATTAATTCAGTTTATGTTTTTTTCAAACAAAACAAAAAAATATATAGACACTATCACTTCATTTATATTATAAAAAAACTCGCATTCAATACAAGTATTTCGGGAGAAATCATACTATAATAAATATCCTGAAAACTGCCCTTTTAATCTGCCCAATTTGGAACCGGAGTTATGAGCCTTTGCCTTGCGTC
>DF836653.1:15861-26472 GCA_000950595.1 Mucor ambiguus
TTGAATGTGTACAATGGAAGCTTGATCACAAATAGATGGAGTAGCTTATCGTCAGCCATCCTCTCCAGAGCTCTCATTTGAACGTCAGTATCATACCCATTCAAGGAGCTGTGCCTTCAGTACGCTTAGTTTCATCTATATTACGATAGATCGCTCAGTGAACGATTGAGAGTTGTCTTGTCATTGACATGTTAAACATGTTCCAGCCTTTTCTTCCCTTTTAGTCTTTTGGTTCCCTTTTGGTTACTCGCTCAGCTATTAAATCTTCCTTATTTGGAAGCATTTTTTGCATTACAGCGTGCTTGTGCATTAGAGTTTGTTTATTACTGTTTGCCCCAAGTATGGGCTATTCAGATTCTGCTGTCAGAAACAAATCACCTGCGCTATGTAAATAGATTTTTCGGCCAGTATAGCATCCCACAACGCTTTTGGGCATTTAATGTAAAAATATATCAATTTATTATATGACTGATTCTTCTCAAGTAAAAATTCCAGTAAAAGAGGCTATATCACACGTCAAGTGCGTCAAAATCAAATTTCATGCAATGAAACTAGTAGGTATGGAAGGTAAAGAATGCATGGGCAAATCCAGTCGCCAACAATGGATATTATAATGGTTGCTTAAAGAGACCAAGTGATGGGGATTCGGCCACTTGAAAGATTACCAAGCTCCTCAAAAGCAGCTGCACTTATGTCGATATCATCTTCTGAACAAGCGGGGCAGCTGTCAACCACCCTGACGGTAACAGAGCCAGAATCAGACTCGACAGTGATATACTTTCCACACAAATCGCTGTTAGAGCCACCCATCAAGGAGCTTGACAAAGCAGCGACCATTTCATCATCGTAATTAGTCTCACCACAAGAGCCTAAACCAACAGCGTAGTAAGTGGCATCACCATAACGAGAACTACGAGCTTGGAGATTGGAGATAGCAGGAGCAGCTTGAGCGGTCATAAGACAGGCAGCAGCAGCAAACATGAAGAGAACAGTAGAGAAGGAAAATTTCATTTTGTATATGGATACGGATATGAGATTGGATAGGCTGAAGATGAGTAGAGAACGGCCTGCTTTTGTTTGTTTATATGAGAATGATGATAAACTTATTGGGGAATTGGATACAAAATGCCATATATTTATACTTTATCAACACAAAGAATTTGGTATTTTGCCCTGGCAATCAACACTAAGTTTTCAAAGACAAATATCAAAAGCAATGGATGTTTTGAAAGTGGATTGTTCTCCTTTAAGGTGCAAAAAAAATGCATTGTTTTTCATTAAAGAATGGCATTTGTTTGGTTCAAATGATACGCTGTATATTTCAGAATCAAGCAATACTTGGAGTGCGTGGCTTGATACTAATATATATTTGTGGTTTTGATTGTTTGCATGGATGCTAATTTAAAGGATCCTCATGTCATTTGCACATGATATAAAAATACGCAAAGTTTCATTGTGAGTCGCAAATTACATATAACATGACGAGAAGCAGCAATAACTTGCCAAGCATTACTTGTTCCTGTTACAATTGAGACGCAAAGAGTGTTTACTATGTAGGCTGAGTCAACAAGCTCGAGGTCCTTCCATGTTCATCTATTCCAGAACATTGACTAAAGTATTAATTTGTCTGCAACTGAGGTACAATCAGAGCGCCTCACAAGCGCTTTTTGTGTTATTAGACACAGAGAGAAAAATGTTCGTTTTCATTGCGTAAATGAACATGTCGTTTCCCATTCATCAGAAATGAAATATCTATGTAGATGCTAAGCCTGTAGAGACCTGAACTAGATTACGTCTTGTTTGATTGATGATGATTGATGAGAGTCAATATTGGCCATGCCATCCTTATATTGCCCTTGCTTGCATCTATTCGTGTTTGCCATTATAAAATCGGGAGGTCAATATTTGACAGCTCTGATGTGTGCACACATTGTGATCCCTTAATGATATTTGCACGGATACTCGATGCATACCATATATTGAAGAGAATTAGTCATGTTATAACAATAGTAGTTTACAAGTTGCGCATTTCGTTGTTGTCACAGTTATCCGCCATATTACATTTGATTAACTCTACTTCACCGTAAGCTTAGTGTGTCAATTAATTCAAACTATGCAATCACGAGTGTTTATTCTATGTACAGGATCACTTGATTCAATCATCAAGAAGGAGCAAGGTGGTTATGACTTGCTCCTCAATTCTTTGTATAATAGCAGCATCTTTTCTTCCTTCCAATCCGCCCAAACTTCGTATATCGCCAGTATCTCCTGGCTAATCTCTATAACACTCTTTATATCCACATTCAAATCTGCAAACCATTGCTTCATATCTCGCTGATCTCCCGCTGAACCTGGCGTAAAGTCTGCATGATTGAGCACTACCGTGATATAAATGGCTGCCAGCGAGATCAAATGAGGTGGGTATAGCAAGCTCACATCGGTTCTGTATGAATCGTTGACAATGAACCAAGCGTACTGCAGTCCTGATTCTCTCATCCCCAGTTCGTTGCATATCTGTGTTAACGATCGATACGGGTGCCATATAATAAGGTAAAACTCCAACTCTTCGAGTAAATAAAACTCGAATTCAGCTACTTTAGAACTGTCGTAAGGAAATCCACCAAATTCAGCTATAGAGTCTTTAGTTTTGGTGTGCCTGATAGTCCAACCTGTGCGTAAAATATACCTTGAAATACAGTTTTCGCTTCTTGTGTTACCATTTTGATATGTATAGGGCATTCCTCAATCTTGGTTGCAAGATAGACGCATGTAACAAGGACAAGGATTGGGTCTGTTGCCTTGATACTGTTACTATAAGATATCCAGTGTTAATTGTCTGCTGTTTGTTTGTAATGGTGTAAGTATTACTTTAAGTAAAATCGTTTAAAATAGACAAAGGCTGTTGCAACCACTTGTTGCCGTAATTGAAGCCGTTTAGCTAGCTTCTGAATCACTTCAATAAAGGGCAAATGTTAAATTACATCCTCACTGGCTGCTATATCACATTTTCCACTTACAATGACAGAACCATATTCTCAATTTCACATAATCTGCTTCTGACACGTACTTTAGATCCTCTTCTTTACTCTTGGCCAGAGTCCAACGGTCGATCATCCAGTGATTTCTATGAGGATGTCAATGAATCACATCATCTGTATACGCTAGTCACCCTATTTACCTCTGTGTAGATGCCCAATAATTAGCTGCCATGATAAACGATATACAATAAGAACAGCGAAGAAGGGTCAATGAGGCATCTGAAAAAAAAAAAATGGTTCGGTTTGTTGAAATCCTCTTGTTTCGCTCATTCAAAATTGTCAGCGTTGCTGTTGCTCATGAGATGCTTCGACTTCATTGCCATGGCAACTCAGGGGTAAACTGTAGCTGACTGATCTGTTCATCATTTCTTGTTAGCCATGACATAAGTAGAGCTAACTATAATTTTACTTGGCAACCATTCTATTTTGGAATATCTAATGTGTAGAATAGACACCATTTAATTATGGATGATCTAGACAGAGGGATGCCTTGTTTCTCCAATGTCTCTTCCCGTCTACATCTCGGTGCAAACAAACACTTTCAATTATCTAAAGAATCCATCAGGATAAGGCCAATAGTAACATGCACTGGTTGAATTGTTTCCCCTCATCCGTTTAGGAAGGCGATCTTAATTGCTTTATTAAATGCTTATTTTGCACTACCGCAACCATACCAATCGATCAATACCATGTTGCATTGCCAAAGATAAACCCAACATTTAAGCAGTAATCTCCGAGGCTGATGCGCTAAAGACGCTCAAGCAGCCATGTGTTTCAACATGGAATGATACTGCTTGTCTCAATTCCATTGACTTCCGGATCTAAATAAGGTGAAATGTCGAGGAATAAATAAATATAGACCGTTTTTATCAAATACAAACACAAGGCAAAACTCCTCAAAAAAAAAACTCCCTGGAAACCAACCCAAAAGGCCCCTCGTTTCCTTTGTTGAATCTTTCCTTCCCTCCTCTTCCTTTTATCCTCTCTCTCTCTCTCTCTCTCTCTCTTGTTCTTTTTCTTTTATTTGTTAGTACACGAGGATTATCACATATTCTCATTCTAGATAATGATTGCAGTGCAGTCAGAAAACGCTTTACATTCAAAATCTCAACATCCTTCACGTGCTCCTTCACCTGTACCTTCAGCTATTCCATCCTCAACAGCAGCAGAATCACACCCACATAACCACAGCTCACCCAAATTGCCTCTTCCAATCAGCAATCTCCGTAGATCAAGTTTCTCCACAGACGTATCGAATGATCAATACGAGGAGAAGCCGCTGATATCACAGAGATCGTTTCCTCATCTAACATCCAAGAAGCATAGGCAACAACGTCGTGGATCAGATGCAATCTCATCTACAGACGATATGGGCTCAGATGGCAGCTTTTCTGTACCCGCATCAGCCGAATCCTCAACCGTTGCATTACCGAATACGACTCGCTTTGCAAATGATAAACGAAACAACGACTTCCATGCTTTGTTTCGAAGTGTGCCAGATCAAGAAAGATTAATTGATGGTAAGAATTTCTTAGCTTTAGTGTTTATTATTAGAAAATGATTGGTGTTTTTTTATTGGGGGAAGATGGTATGTTTCCTATTTTAAAAGGATACACATTTCACCTGTAATTCATACAACAGCGCTTGTGCAAAAAAAGACAAAGGGGCAATGTGGAGACCCTGATTTCATGCTAATTTTTTTTTTACCAGATTATGGTTGCGCATTGCAGAAGGAAATCTTGCTTCAAGGAAGAGTCTATATTTCCGAGCATCATCTATGCTTTAATGCAAATATCTTTGGCTGGATCACAAATGTAAGCAAAGATGTGTAACAAATGATGTCGTGTACTCAACCCAAACCCTAGCTGGTGATTGCCTTTGCTGATATCGAAGATATTGAAAAGAGATCAACTGCCATCTTCATTCCAAATGCCATCCTGATCTCTACTTGTTCCTCGAAAGTAGGTTTGATGTAACAAACAATCGGCAGAAAACAAACATTAACATCCCATACGAACAAAAGCATTTCTTAGCTTCTTTTCTCTCACGTGATCAGGCCTATGACCAAATGGTGGAAATCTGGAAAGCTTCTCGTGCTAATAGTAGTACAATTCAAGTGCATGCAAGTGGTTTCAAAGGTGATGATGCTACTGAATTTTCTGGAAGCGATGAGAGCGAATACACATCTTCAGACTACTCTTATTCAGATGAAGACGAAGATGATGATGAACTTCATGGCGATCTTGTCACAGTATCCAGTCAAATCAATGGTAAATGACGCTTTGCATTGTGTCTGCTCATTTTCATCTTACATCCGTATACTCTCATAGACAAAAATAACAATTCCACATTGAGTGACAGACAGGCATCACTGGCCTCACTTCCATTACCTAAACATTTATCATCAGCTGATGAGGCTGCTAGACGCAGAGCTGTTTCAGAAGCTGGCCCACGTCCAAATATGCAGGAATACCTGAAGAAGAGTTCAGAATCGACAGCAACATTAGCACAAGTAGCTTCGGTAGCAAACAATGCCAACGAAAACTCAACCACGGTGACGGATGCATCTAACATTATAACGAGCACCGAAAACGCCAGCGAGAAGAGAGACGTTCAAGCCAA
This sequence comes from Mucor ambiguus, assembly GCA_000950595.1. Classification (NCBI taxonomy): domain Eukaryota; kingdom Fungi; phylum Mucoromycota; class Mucoromycetes; order Mucorales; family Mucoraceae; genus Mucor; species Mucor ambiguus. The sequence continues at coordinate 21,522 of DF836653.1, forward strand.
AGAACATACAGAGTGTGAATGCAGCAAGACAGATCAACACTTTCCAACAGTCGTCATGGACAAGAAATACGATACCACGATCGAGACCATGTATAATTTACTGTACAATAGCACCTTTATGAACAAATTTCTGTGTGAAGTAGAGAAGAGTACAGGCATGTAATGCATCAGTGCAAATTGGTTGTTTATTCTAACATTGTACCCGTATACAGAGGTCTGTATTGGTGAGTGGTCCAAGAACGATGGTTGTGTGCACTCACGTGAATCATCATACATCAAATATTTGGGTGGGTCCATTGGTCCAAAGTCAACAAAGTGTTACTTGAAAGAAGAAGTTCTTCATCTGGATACAGCGGATTATGTCAGTCAGCTCACTGTAACGCAAACACCTGACGTTCCCTCTGGTGGCTCCTTTAGCGTCAAGACCAGAACATGTATATCGTGGTGCGGTCAACGTCAAGTTCGCGTGCTGGTCACCGTGCTTGTTGATTTCACAAAATCATCTTGGCTTAAATGTAAGTTGCATCTATGTAGTGTCGTGCTCTGCTTTGACCGTAACCCTCACCCTCGTGCATAATTAGCCACCATTGAAAAGGCTTCCATTGATGGCCAGCAAAACTTCTACAAGAGTCTGGATGCAGCAGTGCGCAAATATTTAGATAGTCATGCAGGAGATACCAAGCGCTTAACAAATGGTGGAAAGAAGAAGGGAGGCAAGAGAAGACACAGGCATCGCAATCAAGTCGACAGAACCCTAGATGCAGCGTCTCATACTGCAACAGCGACACCATCGGCAACAGCAAATGAAAAACAGCATATTGTCATTGAAGCACTGTCCAGTATACTCAACTGGTTGATATCCAATGCAAGCGCTCCAACAACAGCTCAACTCACGGCTATTTGTATGGCAATGATGGTCATGACAAACTTGTACATTGCTTCGAAAATGGCAGGTGTCGACAAACAACTGAATCAGTTACAGCATCACAAACTTCATGGGTCCGAGTTTTATCAACATCACATTGAGATAAGTGATGAGGATAACTCCCTCTGGAGATTGCTGAGCAGATTAGATCCTGATGCCAGAAAAGAAGATCTTCATTTTGCACATCAAACAAGACCACTACCAGATCCAGTAAATCATAGCTATGGCGATGGAGAAGAAGCTATTTCAGACGAGCAATTGCAATTTTCGAGATTGGCCAAGCAAAAGCTAGACAAACAAATGGTTGAGTTGGAGAAAATGATCCAAAAGGCTGGGCAAAGCATGGAGCAGGTAACACATGTTGTCCAACATCAAAGAAAGAGGATCCTTGATCCAGAGTTCATTTAAGCAAACATGACCTGTCATTTTTACACATCTTTATCAAATAAATTCATTCTTCATCATCATCATCTCAATATAGTCATTTGGCATTGCTCTTTCAAATGTCATTGTGTTTAATACGGTCCCAAAATTTCTACCGTCACAGAAACAAATTACTTGCTATAAAAGCCTGAAAATTTTTCAGCAAGATATGTCTCTTGTTCTTTACTACATGTGCTAACAAGACAAGATCTGTCAAGGTAAGGAATCTCTCTAAAATTTGAGGGACAATATGAAGGATATTGCAAGGAAATGTGCGGCGATGACCAAACGTATCACACACACACTGAAAATCCTGAAACCACTGAATGAGTGGTTCTTGAAAAAAAACATATCTTCTCTCTGAGCGTATTTCTTGCAATATCCATCTTTTGTTCCTACATTTACTTTTCAACATTGTAGTAAACGTTAAACTAATTTATATTTTTACAGATCATGCATCACTTGTTATTGATAACTATATACCTTGTAAATAAAGCTTAATTTAATCATAATATTTACATACATTTGTCTTGATGTTGGTTGTATCTGAATGTAAAACCTTGAGTTGGCACTATCCTGTCAAAGATACTGATATAAGCTCATGTTATGTACAAAGCCATTAACTGTACGCGTATTCACGGGCGTTGACCATTGACCGCTTTCACCAATATACTTAAAATCAAAGGTTTGGCGATTGAAATATAATTCCAATGTTTATCGAATAGTAGTGTCAAAAATTAAGATCCGTATTTGCTACAATAAATCCCATCAGATAGAAAAATAAATGATAAAAGTGGGGAGCACACTGACAAGGAAGTCGAAGCAGGTGATTTCGAATATGCCAGACTCAGTAATTATCCAGGAGCAAAAGGGAGACACTCTGAACGATGCTAGTGATGATGATATGAACGAAGAGGAAGATGATACGAACATCAACATGGCCAACGCCGAAAAGGAGGCGGCTGTTAGCTTTATGCCTTTGCAGGAAGCTCTGCAAAAGATGAAGCGCCAGGTCCGTCTTCAACGACGCAAGGTCAAGCAATTGCAAAAGGACAAGAAGAACAAGGACTAAGCACATCGTCCTCGTCTCGGTGGACTCGCTTCAAAGAAGAAGGCTTCTACCAAACTATCATTACTTCAATAATTATTATGAGTGATTATAATAATTTTGGGAAGTCCATAAACATTAAATTTGGATCTTTGAATTGTCGATACTTAAAGTCAACAATCGTCAGTTCATTCGATATCTAAGGGGGCAAGATTTAGATGTTTTAGCTTGCCAAGAAACCAATATACCCTTACTCAACTTTAACTGTCGCATTGCTATGCTCGACAAGAAATTCCAATTGTATTATAGTATTTGAACATCAAAACGAGAACTTTTCAAAATATAAACATTCATATAGAAAAGATACACATTTCTGATGAGGATCGATGTGTATTACCAACATTTACTGTACCTGCAGAACCAGATTTGCTGCCCATATACCTGCTCAACATTTATGCGCCTGCAGGTCCACCTTAAACTAGAGCAATTTTCTATAGCAAACTTACGAATTATATCAAGTCTCTAGAGTCCTATGGTCACATTTTGGAGCGAGGGTATTCGCCGAACAAGCTACTATGGTATAGAAACATTTCGTATTACGTTATACAGTACCGATAATAATTATACTGGTAAAGAGATGTGGCCATCAGAGTATTTTGGGTAATATATGGTGGCCATAAAATTACTTTAGCTTGGGTCAGCCTGGTCAGCTACTAACTAAACACGGACCTCTATTGTTTTTGTGTTGATGCAGTACCAATGCTAAGACCCCCAATAATGACAATAGCTTATAGTTCCCTATTTACAAGCAAATGTATGAAACACAGACAGGATTTGAGAGCTTTCAAGCTTAATATCTTGACCTGTAGACCTTTCTGAGCCACCGGAATGGCGCTAAACAATTGCAATCGACTAGCAGCAGCTTTCTGTTACCTTTGCTCAGACTTTTGGACACAAGAAAAATATCATAATTATAATCTTACGAACGTCCTACTACTTTATATTTTCTTTTGTAGGGGAGTCGAGCTCCAGGTTTTATTTAAAGTCCTGTATATGTCATACCGAGTTAGCTTCGGCAAGCCTTGCTTGTTTATGCAGTTCCAAGCCTTGATCCAGTACAGCTTGACGGGCTCTAAATCCAAATACCTGGTCAATGACAATGATTAGGCACTTGAAGGCACTACCAAGGCTTAACGGAAATGTTTTGTAAGTGTTCTTTGCTTGAAAGAGAAGAGGGAGACCGTCAAAAACCATGGTAGTAGGTGCAGCACCGCTTTCTTTAAGCATTGTCTTAAATCACATGAATAGCCAATATAACTATCTTAATATCACATCAATGGAATGGAAATCATTGCTTAAATACGAGCTGGAGAATCCCAAGGCGATTCTGTTGTAAAAGCAGAATGTTTAACATTCACATAAAACGAGTTCCTTCATCCCTCTATAGATGTAATTCACAAAAGATGTTTCATAAACTCATCTATAAAAGCAAACCAAAAAAACTTCTGATCGCTTTATTTGGTAGCCTTTTTGCTTTCTCTCACTTTATTTCTCTTTGTGGTACTAGACATCATGCGATTTTTAATCCTATCTTATTGTTTGTGATATCATAAACTTTAGGGGGATATAATAGTAGATAACTTTAGTTGTAAACTATGTGTACACTGGATTTGATGTACAGTGTAGATTCCTAGTATATAAAAGATATAAACATAAGATACTTCAAGTACTTTAAAATCTGTACAGTATAAAATATATACTATAGATGGCACCATGGACACGGATGGAGGCAGTTTACTTTTAATTGTCGTCTGACATCGGCAACGGATGCTTTCTATCTTTAGACAAGTACCAAGATCAATGCAATATCAGCTGTATGATTCAGATGTGCACTTTGGGATCGACACTACTACAGGACAAATGCTTGTATTTGTAATACTAGCTACAGATACATTATGCGTTACATACTTGTACAATAAATGTTATGCTATAGAAGACATGCATGCGACATGCTTAAGACATGCCATATATCCAGATACATGCTAAAGTTGTATAGTCAACAATATACACTTAGACATGTATAGTACTGTTAAAGTAGACTACTAGATAGACTGTGCCTCCAGGATACATGCTAATAGAGTGATGTTGATAGTTCTCATACAAAGGGTAGATGAGGGTGGTACCATATAATATATATTGATTAATAAACGAGGAACAGTTTTAGTATCTAGTTAATTTACAAGTCTTTGTTTATTATATTTATTGAAACTATCTATATTGTATCTTCACTTCTCGGATACAACAAGGTGCGCCTTGGGTGTCAAACCACTTCCAAATGCGGTTATTATTGTAATTCTGATAGATCACTCAAGTTTCACACACGTTGTAGTCAAAACAACTTGTCACCGTCCATCAGAATGAAGGCCAAAGTTGTGCTGCACATCTTAGCACTAAGCAACAGTCAAGTGGTGAGAAACACCTGCAAAATAGACTTATCTTAATACAGCTTGCTATATATCTATCAATGATGGTAGTATCAGTCGATGTGGATTTTA
>DF836652.1:1241-13322 GCA_000950595.1 Mucor ambiguus
CCAATCTAGAGCAGATAGAAAGCGGGCATTCAATTAGTTTTGGCTGGCAATATCAACGTCTTTCTATTCATGAAGGCAATCGCTTACTGTGAAACTATCGAGAAAAGAATTGCACATTAAGAAAATTCGTCGCTTAACCTAGCTGCTGTGTTTTACACTTTTCCCTTTTTTAATTGATTTAACGGTTGCAAATTGTCTATCTAAATGTAAGCCATAGGGATAAACGTGCCAGCAACCAAGCTTTGAGTGCTTCCACTTGATTAACTATATCAAGAGTGATGCTTAATCTTGAGTAATTGATGACAAAATAGAATCCTAGTATTGTATTGTTGTAAATTTAAAAATTTCTTTGAAAAGGTGATCGGTAAGTATTGATGCTTTAATTTAAGCGGCATTCTCTGTAAATTTTTGAAAAATTTCTATAGCAAGCAACGAAAGAACTGTTTGGTTCAATGCGATTCTTCACACTTAGCAAAAGACGTCGTAGAAAGAGCGCATTAAGTATCATGGATCATGTTGAAATTAGTAGTGTCCACTGGCATTGCATGCATTGATGCTTCCCGTCAGATGAATACACCGAGATAGTTTGATCTGGCATTTCTTGTTGACAAGTTTTGGTAGTACAAGTATGGAAGATGTGGAAAAGTTTGTTTAAAATGAAATGCACTCACTTCATGCACTGCTAAAATTCGATGAGTTATGTTTCTAGCCATCTAGGGTACAGTGAAATGCATTGGTCTCAACATTTTAATGGGTGCGTATGCAGCATTGCAATGTCAATAAAACTTGCCATTCAAGGCGACATCGACACATGATGAGAAATCAAATGATACCTGCCTACTAGTCAGTTTTAAGCAGCATGTACCCCTAGTTGTATTTATGTGATTGATTGGGCGCGATGATTTCATTTCACTTTGATTTAATTGGGGACCTAGCTTTTTAGGTATGACTAAAAGAAGTAGATCGAATAGTATGACTGGATATCGGAAAAAATAGGCTGAATGATGGCACATCCTGTTACTACTGCTCTGAGCGAAATAAAGTAGGAGAACGAGGGCACAGCAAGAACCGAGACACCCAACCACCCACCCAGCTGATATTGAATCGCAGTGCACAACTAGATATAATTTCCTCAGCTCATCATTCAACTCCTTTTCTCTCTCTCTCTCCTCTTTCTCTTCTTACTTTTTCTCTCTCACAAAAAGTGAAAACTAGTTTCCGAAAGAAATGTCGAATTCAACTAAAAATTTGGAAAGAGAGCCACTTTTGAACTCGCATACAACAGGAGGCTCCGTCGTCTCTTACACAGTCAGCAGCCCACAAAATTGTTCAAACAACACTCTCAAAGATCGCTCTGCCGCTCAATCTACAAAGAGAAAGTTATGGTTTGCTGTTTGTTTAGCATGCTGCTTCTTTGCTACCGAGCTAGTGGCAGGTTACTTTGCTAATTCTTTAGGTAAGTGTATTGCTGTGCAGTGCTCTTGTGTGATTACAGCTAAAATTTTTCATTAATGGGTTGATTGAGTATAGCTTTGATGTCCGACGCGTTTCACTTATTATCAGATGTAGCCAGTTTCATTGTCGCATTGGCAGCAATTTACTTGGCAGAGAAGCCAGCAACCAAGAGTAAGTAAAAGAACTACTGCTGTAGAATTGGACGTCAGTTAAGCATCCAATGTTATATTAAAACAGGACACACATTTGGCTTTCATCGTGCCGAGGTCATCGCTGCTCTTGTTTCCGTATTGACAATCTGGGTGCTTACCGGTTTCTTGGTTCATGAAGCCATTCAACGTCTTAGAAGCCCTCAAGTTATTAATGCCAAATTAGTAAGAAAAAGTTTAATGGTGTGATTTGTACGACTATATGCTCACAGATTGCAAATAGATGTGCATTACAGCAACCATTGGTGTCCTCGTCAATGTTGTGTAAGTGATGAAGGGGATCAAGTGTCTGTTGGACGATGATTATTAACGGAAGAGTAGATTGGCATATGTGTTGGGCGGACATCATCATGGCCATTCTCATGATGAAGAGGAACATACCCATATTGAAAACGGAGCAGACAACCACGCGCACAAGGTTTGAATGATTTTCCCATTAGAAGACTGCCAGCACACTTATCTATCATGCAATTAGGAGACCAACATCAACCTTAGAGCTGCTGCCCTCCATGTTCTTGGCGACTTACTGGCCTCCGTCGGTAAGGCAGAATTTGGTGATGTGAGGATGTGTTATGATACAGAAAGACTAAACATTTTAAATCCCATTTAGGCGTGCTTGTTTCATCCATCATCCTTATCTTCAAGCCTGAAATGACATTTGTTGATCCTTTGTGTACCTTTTTCTTTTCGATTTTGGTCTTGTACACAACCTATCACCTTGTCAAGGATTCATTAGCTGTACTTATGGAAGGCGTGCCTGGAAATATTCACCCTGATCTGATTGAAAAGTCCTTGTTGGATGTGCCTGGTGTCATTGCAGTTCATGATTTGCATGTGTGGACCCTATCCCCCGGTAAATACTCTTTAACCGCCCATATTACCATCGATCATAATACCAGCAATTATGACGAAGTTTTGTCAAAGGGACAGCATATTGTCTGTGATGTATATGGTGTTCATCACTCCACTCTCCAAATAGAATCTGAGCAAAGCTCATTCACCAGCCACTGCAACCCTGAATTGTGTGCTGTCAGAGCCTAAATCTAGGTTTTTTATATGTATACTTGCATTTTACTTTTTGAAAATATACTACATTTGAATTACATTATAAATTCATCATTTCCTCTCTTTGACAGCTCTATTGGTTATAAAAGTAACGCTAAAAATTACATCATTTCTCCATAAAGTTGAAGGAAAATTCAGCATTTGCACTAATTTGAATTAAAGCTGCATTGTCTGTTTGAATTGTTACACACAATTCATTCTCACACAAGTTGCGCAAAAAGTATTTAAATGCATATTTTTCTCCCCTTTTCTCCTTTCTTCCTTTTTTCAGATATTACCTGAAAACTTTAAAAAATGACCCAAAATCGATTTATAGGTGCCATTGATCAGGGCACCACATCTACAAGATTTGTCATCTTTGATCAAGACGGCAAACTCATAACATGGCATCAAATGGAATTTGAACAGCACTATTCACATCCAGGGTAAGTTCTTTAATCTTCACATGAAAGCGTGGATCGTCAGAGCATAGAACTCACACAAACGTATAGATGGGTTGAGCATGATCCGTATGATATTCTGGCTTCTGTGGATACCTGTATAGAGCATGCCGTGCGCAAGCTTGGATTGATGGGGTACGATGCTTCCAATATCGAGTGTATAGGCATCACAAATCAGCGTGAAACAACTGTCGCATGGGATAGTGAAACAGGCCATCCGCTCTGTCCTGCTATTGTCTGGAGTGATAATCGTACTGCTCACACTGTGCAAGAATTAGCTCATCAGGCTCATTTGCCAAAGGAGCAACAAGGTATTGAAGCCCTTCGTGACACTTGTGGTTTGCCCATTACAACCTACTTTTCGGCTGTAAAATTGAAATGGATGTTGGACCATGTACCTGAAGTGAAAGAAGCTCATGAAAACAACCGCTTACAGTTTGGCACTATTGATACATGGTTGATTTACGTATGTTTTTCTATGTATTTTTATGATATACAGAGCATTTATTTAGTTTATCTGTGTAGAATCTAACGGGAGGTGCGGATAATGGCGGTGTCCTAGTTACAGATGTGACAAACGCAAGCCGCACAATGCTGATGGACATCAATACACTGCAGTGGAGCGAAAAGGCAATAAAGTAGGTATCCACCTTTACATTGCTCGTTACTCGTGCTAACCATTCATGTCAGCTTCTTTGGTTTCGGTGGCCTCAATCTGGCTAAAATTGTGCCCTCTTCCTCCATCTATGGTAAAATCAGCAGTGGTTCGCTTCAAAATGTGCCCATCAGTGGTTGCCTAGGTGACCAGCAGAGTGCATTGGTTGGTCAAAAGTGCTTTCACAAAGGGGATGCTAAAAACACATATGGGACAGGCTGCTTCATGTTGTTTAATGCTGGTGATAAACCTGTGTTCTCCAAAAATGGTTTGCTCAGCACGGTCGCATATCAATTCAATGGCCAACCTCCAGTATATGCCTTGGAAGGGTCCGTTGCTGTCGCTGGCTCGTCTATACAGTGGTTGCGAGACAACATGGGTATCATCGACAATGCGCAACAGATCAATGAATTAGCAAGCAAGGTCAAGAGCACAGCAGGTGTATATTTTGTCACAGCATTTAGCGGCTTGTTTGCACCTTACTGGAGAGATGATGCGCGTGGCACAATTTGTGGTTTAACTCAGTTCACCAAAAGGGAGCACATTGCTCGAGCCACATTGGAAGCTGTCTGCTATCAGTCTCGCGCCATTTTGGAAGCCATGAACAAAGATGCTGAGCATCCTTTACGATCGCTCAAGGTAGATGGTGGCGTCTCAAATTCAGATGTGTGCATGCAAATTCAAGCAGATTTGTTGAATATCGAGGTGGATCGACCTGACATGAGAGAGACAACAGCCCTTGGTGCAGCTATTGCTGCTGGTATGGCAATAGGCATTTGGAAGAGCATCGATGATCTTCAGCATGTAAATGAGGATGGGCGGACTACGTTTGTGTCCCAAATCTCGGATCGCAAACGTGAAAAGATGTACAGTGGGTGGAAGGAGGCTATTGAAAGATCATTTGGCTGGGCTAATGTGTTGGGCCATACCTCTGATACAGAAGATGAAGACTATTGCTAGTTGCATTATTGATGGATACCTCTTACTCTATATACAAAATAAACAGACATATGAAATTTTAGTTTGGAAGATGAAATTATAATCTACCACATTTTTTTAGGCATCGTTTGCTTCTCAAATCAATGACAATATGAGCACTGGTTATGGTCAGATGAATCGTCGATGGTACTATAACTGGACTTGAAATCGTAGATCAGAAAATTAACAATCATGCACTATGCTACGGAAAGCAATAGAACGAATTTACTGGATGCTATTATGACGACACCGTGAAGAAACTATCACCATCTTTGGCATAACAGAGAATCCACGATACGATTACAATTTCAATTCATGCGTTTTGTCGAGTCACGCAGTGTGTGGTTACAAAGAGATCCAACATGTACAAAACTGGGGAACTCAAAGCTTGATTCTTTGTTTTCTCATTCTCACAACCTTGCTTGTAAATCATGGGACAAGAATCTATTATTCACTGGCTCACACACGCTGGACCCTACTTCCCTCAGGGCGCAACCTGGGAACATGCTCGCAACATACTGCAGACATACTTTCGCAACATTACATCTTTGTCTGCCATCAGCTCATTTGTATCATCTAGCCTGAAGGATCCCTCGCAGCTCATCACACTCTACAAGGAAACTGATCCTCTTGAATCCTCACTTTACTTTTCAAGTGCATTGACTATAGTGCATTATATCATGTCTGAAATTACAAAGAATTACAGCCAAGTTGGTAAGAGACTACATGTAGCAAAAACCATGAAATACATCACCCGCTTACAACATGCACCCAATAGACAAAGCGTGGTCTATTCTGCCTGGCCTTTATGCATGGCACTATACTATCCATGACTACCTATTGAACGGAAGTTTTCGTCCCAGGCTTTTGGTTGGCGCTATCCTGATCTCCATCTGGGGAGCTCGTCTCACATACAACTTTGCTAGGTAAGTCAATCACAATGCTACAAGTGCAAAGTGAATTGAGATACGAATCTACGTGTAGAAAGGGCGGATATTACTTTAATGGTCAAGATTACCGCTACCCTTACTTGCGTGAACGACTTGGCCCTGTTGGCATGGCCTTGTTGAACCTTGTGTTCATTGCCCCTTTTCAAAACCTTCTTCTCTTGTATATCGTTACACCTCTCTATATTACACATAGTTTATTTTCGAATGCGTCAGTACGTACCACAGCAGGGTTGTCTACTTTGGATTGGATTACGGTGATACTCCATCTGGGCCTGTTGTTTATTGAGGTGGTCGCTGATGAACAGCAATATGTATTTCAAACCGAGAAATACGCACTGTTGAGTCATTTGAACAAGGATCAGCTTAAAGGCGATTACAAGTTGGGCTTCTTGTGGCATTCTGGATTGTTTCAGTACAGTCGTCATCCCAATTTCTTTGCTGAACAATCAATGTGGTGGGTCATCTACCTGTTTTCAGTTGCTGCCGTACAAGAAGCCTCAGGCATGAGTGATCTGAGTACATATCTTAATTGGACCATCGCTGCTCCTATTGTACTGACAGCCTTGTTTCAAGGTAGCACAGCACTCACAGAGGTAAGTTATTCATCTAGACTGTCTTATCATGCCAATGCTGAACGTATCCCTCTTCATCTTGTAGAGAATCTCCAGCGAGAAGTATCCTGCTTACGTAGAGTATTGCAAATCTGTCAACAAATTCTTGCCCTGGATTTCCAAAAATGCCCAAACTCATAGTACGGCAAAGAAGGAGTTGTAGGAGCTCTTTAATAGTGTATCCTTCAGTTTAAAACTATAATAAAATTTAGTGTGCAATCATATGCTTTATATGGCTTCTAAAATAATGCGATGTGTGGTACTTGCAGATCAAGGGACGTTTGGTAATTCTGTGCAATTCAAATCGCTATTGTTTGAAAGTTGACAATTCTAATGAAACCAACATGTTTTGCTAGCTTGCCTACCAAATCCAGGTGTGGATGTCAACAATTGCATTTGATATTTCGTTGCGATTTCGTTGCAAACCATCGAGCTCGACGCAAAGGCCTGACAAACAAGTTCATTATTGCCAATACATCGCCAGAGGTTTTGTGTAAAAAACTGTTTTATATATTATATATAATTATTCTTCTAATTTCCCTAGCTTTTTGGCCCTTTAATATAAACAACTAAGCAATAACAGTGTGGGAGGGGGGATAACGAAAAAGGGGTTGAGTAATAAAAGAAGAAATCAGGTGTGAAAATGCAAATATGGTAGAATTTTTTTGTCTGTTTTTGATAGTACTCTATTTCTTGCTCTTGGATGCAGCAGCCTTCTTTGTAACCTTCTTTGTTTCGGTCTTTTTAGCAGGTGCAACAGCGGTCTTCTTGGCAGTTGAAGTGGCGGCAGCCTTCTTGGGAGCAGCAGCAGCCTTCTTGGGAGCAGCAGCAGCCTTCTTGGGAGCAGCAGCAGCCTTCTCGGGAGCGGCAGCCTTCTTCTCAGCAGCAGCAGCAGCAACCTTCTTGGTAGGTGCGGCCTTCTTGGCTGGCTTTTCATCATTCTCGCTGGAAACAGTCTCCTTCTTTTCAGCAGTAGTCTTGGTATCTGCCTTGGGAAGAGATGTGTAGGTGGGGAGGTAAGGAAGACCTTCACATTTGACACCGAGCATTTCAACTTGATCCCATCCGTGAGCAGCAGTCTTTACAATTTCAGGAACAGCAGCTTCATAATTCTTCAAGACATCCTTTTCAGACATACCAAAGTTGCCAATGACAACACGACTATGAGCAATTTAATGTGATGATGAGTACACTTTTTCCTTGTGATCCAACATGTCCCCCCTACAAAATCCTAGCATATACTTACGTCTTGAGACCATTGTGTAATTTGACGTTGGTGGAATGCAAGATGTTATCGACATTTGTCTTCATATTGCCGGAATGCTTCATCTTTATGGGCATTCTATGCGTAAAGAGAGAGGCTGTGTGAGCATTCTATTTAGATAATCAAATCTTGCTGCTAATCCTTACCTGTTCTTGGCTTGGAAAGACTTGCCGAGAAGACCGGGAATCAATGGAGCAACTCGGTCGTCAACAACGTATAAGTTATAAGAAGTAGCAAGCTTTCTCTTAGATTCATAAGATTTGTACACAGTTTTAAGAGCGTTGAGACCGATAACCTAGAGTTCAAATGTCAGATGTACACTCGTCATCCACAAGTGAATAACCTACCTTCTTGATGGCAGTGTTTTGGGTCTTTCCCTCAACAACCTTCTCATCGTCCTTGGTGAAATAACAAATTTCATAGTTTTCAGGGTATGGGCTGTTGGGCAATTTACTATCGACAGTAGCACGCATTAGTCTCTCTCTCTCACTTGTCTGCACCTCCAAATCAAAGACTCACATTTGCTTTTGTTTGCTTTGAGCCTTGTTCATGATTTTGTGGGTGTGAATCTCAACATAAATAAAGTTGTCCTCGTCGTTTTGAAGCATGTCATTTCCAGCATTTTGTTTGTTCTTTTTGTACAAGGCAGCGATGGCTTTCTTGGCCTAACATTCCATCAATTAGTTAGTTGCCACCTCAACATTTGTATTCGCATAGAGATTCGATGTTACCTGATTTAAGTCTAACTTGTGAACCATATTTGTTATTGTCTGTAGGATGATAAAAGAAGTTTTTTGATTGTCCATATTTTTTTTTCTCCTAAATCAGAAAAGTGGACCTCTCACCATAAGCCACTTGAGAGTCACGAGCGAGAGCTTGAAGGAAAGGTACAAGGCAATGTTGGCGAAAGGATCACGGCGAGAAATGGGGCAACTCCGCATTAATGAATTTGTTGGAAACCTGATATTCTTGACCTTGTTCTTCTTGGGGTTATACACGCGCAAAGAGTCGATTTATGCTCAACATTGGCCGAAAGACAATATGCATATGCCTACTGGCATTGATACAAGTTGCAGGCATTGCACTGTTCTGCAAAGGCTTCTTTCCGTACAAGATTTATCTCTCAGGTTACGCTGCTGGAGGTGATCAATTCAGCTTGCATGAGCAACCACACGAACCGGAATTTGACAGACTTGTGTTTGTGCTCATCGATGCCCTGAGAAAGTAGGTTTATCCCAACAGCATCACCAAGCTGTAGATGGCTAATAATACCTAGTGACTTTATGATTGGAAAAGATTCTGGATTCAAGTTTGTAAGCAGCCATATTGAGCAAGGCACAGCATATCCATTCACAGCCAAAGCAACTGCACCTACTGTCACATTACCTCGCATCAAGGCACTGACTACAGGCACCATTCCCAGCTTCTTGGATGCCATCTTGAACATTGCAGAATCGGATACTACCTCTTCACTCGAGAACCATGATAATTGGGTCTACCAGTTCAAGCAGCAAAACAAGACAATCCATTTCTTTGGCGACGATACATGGATGCGACTTTTTCCTGCTATGTTTGACAAGACAGATGGCACTACATCGTTTTTTGTGTCTGATACTACCGAGGTAGATCTCAATGTCACTCGACACATCAAGACAGATCTTGTGGAGCCAGATTGGGATGCTGTGATATTTCACTATCTGGGATTGGATCACATTGGCCATCTAGGTGGACCTCAAAGTCCATTGATGAAGCCCAAGCAAATGGAGATGGATCAGGCAATAGAGTCCATCTACACGATTGTAGCAGAACAAGATGCCAGGCGCATGCAGGAACAAAGTAATGCAAAGGGAACATTGATTGTGGTGTGTGGAGATCACGGAATGAATGAAAAGGGCAATCATGGTGGATCCTCCATTGGGGAAACCTCAGCAGGGCTTGTTTTCATGAGCCCACAGTTTGAATCAAGACCCACCAAGAAACTGCAGCAGCAGCCACTCTCAGCACTGTTGGCAAATCGACAGTATGTCCTCGGTTTTCCAGTGATTGATCAAATTGATATTGTGCCTACATTAGCAACATTATTTTCTTTTCCTATCCCAAAGAACAATCTCGGAAAGGTGATCTTGGATTTGTATGTTTCCAAGCAAGGTAAATTATAATCAAAAAATAACAACAAATACTCTGAAAAAAATCTCACACTAAATACATTAGATTTCACAAGCATTCTTAACAGTTTACTGTTGAACGCATCTCAATTAGGACAATTGTTATCCAAAATAGCACCAGAGATTGCTGGCTATTTAGAGGCACCATCTTCTCATGCCAATGATGCAACTTTAGAGTTCGGACAATCATATGCTCGGGCCATATCGTTACATAGAGAGTATCTCATCTCAAAAGATGGAACTGCGGCCAAACAAGCAATAGAGCTCTACTACCACGTAAGCTATTCTTCATGTGATTTTTTTTTGCAACTGTGTCCTGATTAATCGATTGCCTATCAAGTTTATAGAAGCTGCACAATCACAGCTATCTAATACAGCTAGCGACTACAACATTAGATTCATGGTGGCAGGTGTTGTATTGATAAGCTGTAGCACGGTTGGGCTCATCTGTTTATGGCTCTTATTCAAGCAACAATCACATGCTATTGATATTTGGAGTTTCAGTCAATATTTCAGCGTGCTTGCCTTGATCTTGTACGCGTTGAGTATGTTTGCAAGCAGCTTTGTTGAGGAAGAGCATTATACATGGTATTATCTGGTACAGACATTGACAGTACTATCGGCTGTATCCAGGTTTGTGTACACTCAATGTGATGCTTTCATGTGCGTAACACCATTTAATGAGCAGCTTCCGAATTCCCGTCGTTACCGTTGGACAAATGCTACACACAATTGTTATATGTTTTGCGCAAATGCTCCTTGTACGCACAGCAATTGCATGGAACCACAATCAGCTTTCTGATTTGATACTATCCTACTCTGGGATACAGTGGCATTTGATGGGTCTAACTTTATTTACAACGGTGATTTTCGGGATCAAGACCTTGTACAAGCTATCCAGTCAGTCCAGCATCATAGATGTCAATTCTACAGCTCAAATTATTCAAAACCTTGTTCGGGCCGCCATGTTAATCATTGCCATACTTGTGTCATTGCTAGTTTTTGTTTATAAACTAAAAGCGGCAGCAACTGATACAATCGATGAGGTACCTGAAATGTATGCAGGACTACTAAATTGGGAACTAGTTCAGCCTCTAGATCAAGTTGCTCTTGGAAAGTTGATTTACAATTACGGAGGAGCAGGTTTGTTTGTTTTGGGAGGATTGTTCTATGTAACGAAGAGAGCACATTTATTGGACTTGGTCCAAGACGACGATGCGCGTCGTGACGATGACGACGACCAAGAAGAACTACAAATGCAAGCATTACAGCAAGCCCACAAGCGAAACGCGATCCTAATTGGTATGTAGATCAACACGTTCTCAGCCCAGACATCGTTTATTAATTGCCCTATTCTAGATACCAAGCGAACACTGGTACTTCAAATGTTGCTGTTCTTGATTACGCCGCTTTTGATTTTACAATCTAGACCAGAAAATGCAGTCTTATTTGTGCTCTTTCATGTGCAATTGGAGCTACTGACAAGATTCCATGCCTATCTGCAGGACAAGTGCAAGCTATCTGTGCCTACATGGTTGATTGGCGTACTCATCGCGTCTTTGAGTCATGCCTCCTTCTTTCTGACGGGACATAGCAATTCTATTGCATCCGTAGACTTGAGTAATGCTTATATTGGCGTTGAAGAATACGATACAATCCTTATCGGCCTACTGACGTTTTGCTCAAATTGGTCTGGAAGCATCTGGTGGTCAATCGCTGGTTGGACATTGGTCTCATCGCATGAAAACAAGTGGTTCTCTTACATGCTAACACATGCTATTCTATTCAGCGTTGCCATGACAGCACTCTCCATCTCAGTAACTGTTCTTAGAGAGCATTTGTTCATTTGGACCGTATTCTCTCCAAAGTATCTCTATCAGATTGTCTGGAATGTACTGTTTCATTGGATACTGCAAGTGTGTATTGGTAGTATTATTACACAAGTGGTCTTTTGTGTATAAAGAACAAACCAACGAAATAACTGAAAAGAATAATTAAAATAAGTACACAAAATTGATACATTGTTGGCAAAGCAGATGTTAAATAAGCTTTCTTCTTTGTCAAGCCGGTAACCTGTTCCTCATAAAGAAAAAACTCCTGAGTACCCTTGCACTTCATTTGCATGAAAGACTTTCATTGGCAAATAAAGTAGCGTGGATGATCGATTGAGGCTAACACAATTTCATATATCCGATCCCAAAAGTTTATTATGATAGAAAGGGGTATAGACTGCAGACCTGTTCTCAATTGCATTTAGTGTCACGAATGTCGTATATATCGATTTAAGGG
>DF836650.1:9845-27280 GCA_000950595.1 Mucor ambiguus
CCAAATTTCGCTGTATTTTGCAGTTGAAGGTAAGGCAGCATCATCTGATCAATAGCTTCTTGTTCGGCATGGCCATTCATGACTTTAGCTTCTACTGCATTAGTATTCCCATTGTCATCGACTCTAATATCAACGGTATTACCTTCCTTTTTGTCCTCAAAGGAGACATTAGTAGCTATGTTGAGTATTGTATTTACACTTTATTGTTGTCTTGATCGGAACCGTTGACTGAATCGTCTAGGCTCAGGATTTTCTTTCGAAGAGAGCGGTGATGTCCAAGTCAGTGCTTAAAATTGGCTTATTTCTAAGATCATTAGAACATCCCTAATCGTATTCTGATACTAATATAAAGATTACATGATGAGAAAAAAAGACAATCAGAAGTGGTGAATACAACACTTACTTCAAATTCATGTGCCTGGATCATTTGGTAAGTTGCTTGATAACTCGTCTGAACATTAGCTTTGTTGATTAAAGTAAAAGTTTGCATTGTACCAGTAGTTTTGTTTAGAAGAATTTCAGTTATCAACAGATTGGTTGCGAGATGTTGTTGACAGTCTTCATTAGGTCTTCCTTTATTGAATGCAAATGATGGGGCCGCAGATGTCAGAGCAGTCTTGGTTACTACAACGTACTGAGATAAAACCTTTGCCATTGAATCTGTCCATGTATAGAATGGGCTAAGAGATGATAATATAGTGCATCACAGCGGCTTCTATCATCAACTAATAAGAAAGTAGCTACATCGCTGACTGACTTGAGTATTTTGCATTTACTTGATTTTTACCACACATTGAAGCTATATCGTGTCCTTAATTTGAGACTCTTTCAATTTTTCTAAGTACTGAAAGCTATGAGCATATGTAAAGAACTACCTGTTTGATAAACTGGATCAATTTAGAAGGATTAAATGAAAAAAGTAAAGAAAGAAGAAAATCATTGAAATTCAATTATTATAAAATGTTGCATAATATGACCATGATGTACAATAGACTTGGCTTTCAAATGCTAAAATATCGAGCCAAATCAACTGCCTGTAAGAGCCATTATTTGCATAAAAGTAGTGTATAAGTGGTATGCACAGACAGCATGATTCAGGGACGGTAGCAGATGAGCCAATCCAAGAACAAGGAGTGTTGGTTTCGTGAGGCAAATGAATAGTATCATCCAGCATACAGAAAACACGAAACTCTGCTTAATGAGCAAATTGTATAATCAACTTGCTATTCACTACTGGGCTTACCTGAGATCTATTGCGATAGCACTCGAAATGTCTACTCTGTATGAAATCCGAGAAAAAACGTCTTATTACTTGTTTATCATGTACTACCTACTATCGGGGCTCAGCCCAGTGTACAAAGGTTTAGAGCACACACACAATAGCCTTTTTTGTTCTCTTTCTCTCTTCTTGCTCCAACAATATGGCACCAACACCGCTTGATGTTAAATTAGAGATTGCGTTTGATGACAAACAATTGAAATTCTACCCTGGAGATCAAGTGGAAGGCAAGATTTTTCTCACTGCCAACCAAAACTACAGCCTTCGCAACTTTCGCTTGGCTTGGACAGGTCGCATTCAGGTCCAGCCCATTCAATCCAACAAAGATACTCGCATCTATTTCGACGAGTGCTGGAAACTCGGACCCAAGCTGACAAAATCACCCTCAAAGACACCCAAAGGATCCAGCAACGTGCCTTTTTATTTCACAGATTTGGTATTGGTGCATCAAGATGGTCAAGAACCCAAAGTGGAATTGCAAAAGAACAAAACGTTGGGCTTAACTTTCAAGGTAAACGTGCCCAACGACAGGCCGTTGCCCAGTTGCACAGAAACCGGCATCTCACCAAACAAAATTATCTACTTGCTGGAAGCCTTTATTGATGACCAGAAGCAACAGGCAAGCAATGCAAAAGAGAAACCAGTGTTTTTTGCACAGAAAACGGTACCTGTATTTGAAGCAATTTATACCCGAACTCCGGAAATGACAACCCCACAACGAGCAGAGCAAGTGTTTATGGTATCACTGTTTGCAGAGGAAAAGGAGTTTACATCGGCCATGAGGGTTACATTACCCTGTCGAGGATCCCAGCCTGGCATTGCCATACCTGTATCTATCTCTATTTGGAACAATATGGAGTTTACAAGAAGACAAGGTATATCCATCTCATTGTTTCGCGTAAATCATGTATTGGCAAACGGAAGGTAAACCCCAAAAGTGTGTGTATTGAAATGGATGAAAGGAGCTCAATGTATGATATACATGATATATAGGGCATACACTTCTCAGGGAGAAAAAGTGCATCGAGTGGTGACAGATTTGAACATCACTTCAGACAACAGCTCAAACAACCAAAAAGTACAGACAGTGCGAGTGGGATTACCTATTCCTAGAGGCACAATGCCAACTATCTCGTTGGAACAAAGTCAATTGCTGTCGGTATCGTATTTTATTCGAGTGCAAGTGTTTGCTCAAGAGGGCGTATACACAACATCGGAAGGTACAAAATCACAGTTCATGACAGTGGATTTACCTTTCGTCGTGGGTACATTGACTTCACCCGACAACAATGCTTCATCGCCTACATTGACAAATAATAATGCATCTTCACCTACACTCACCAACAGATCCGTATCACCAGCTACCTCCCCCATGTCATCTCCTCGATCTACATACACATCACTGTCGAGTATATTTACATCATCACAACAGCAGCAGCAGCAGCAGCAGCAACAACAACAACAGCAGCAGCAGCAGAGTGTATCACCACAATTACAGCCTCAATCATTGCAGCAACAGCAATCATTCGATGCTGGATCGACCAATGACAAGGCAACGGAAGGATCAAATACAGATTCTATATCGACCTCTTCAAATCAACTCGAGACAAGCAATTCGATTAATCGAAAAAGCAAGATTATGGGAAACATGTTTCGAAAATCCTCTACTGGCAGCAGTGTTTCAACTGCATCGAGCGAAGAAAAAAAGAAGAAGAAGGGTGTGTTTTCAACATTGCGACTCTATAGTAGTAAAAAGAACTCCAACCAAACCAACGATCAAGCTGAAACGGAGAGTGTGGGTTCCCAAAAGGAAGACCAGCAACAGCAAGTATCCCCTGCTGTGATCATGACACCCAAACATAACGAGTCAAATTCGCCACAGCAACGACAACAACAAAAAGGCGGTATATTTGATATTTTTGCTGACGATGATGTCGATGACGACGATGATATACCTAGAAACTATAGTAAAATAGAACAAGAAAGAAATTCCACCCAACATCATGACGATAGCACTACAGTGATATCCAGTGGATCAACGCCACCACCATTACCTCCCCGCCACGTACATGAGAGCACAGCTACATCCCCACCTCCACCAGTGCAAGCAGCAAGCCAAGGTCGATTTCAAATGTTCCCAGATGACGATGATTCTGACGATGATGTAGAAGAAGATCAAACGGAATCAACAGGTCAGGAACAAACATCTGTTGCTATGGCAGCTAATGGTATGGATCATGAAATTAATTCAACAGCCGACAATTTGGAAAATTTGACATTCGATGATGGATCAAATCAACAAGCACCACCGCCACAGCGATCCAATGTTTTTAAAATGTTTGATGATGATGATTCTGACGATGATGAAGAGGAGATAGTAAATCAATTGACCGTGTCACAAGAAAGAGTAGCAGTATTGATCGATGAAAGAGTGAAGCCACATCATCAAGATGGCAGCACTGACAAGCCCAATACCTACAGTTATTACTACAAGCCAAATACAATGACAGATTCAAGCGAAGATGAGCACGATGAGAATGATCTTCTGGCTGCATTAGCGAGAAGGGAGAAGTCTATATAAAAACATAATACCATATAACATGATTATTAAAAAATAAAACATCACCTTATGTTTTGTTTCATTTGATTGGGCCTTTGGAAAAGGTGGTAATGTACTACACCGAGCTAAAACTTGTGCGCATTTATCAAGTGACGTGGGAGAGGAGGAGAGCCAGCCAGTCAGTCCAGCCAGATTATATCTTGCCATTCTTTTTAAACTTTTGAAACTTGTCCCGTTTAATCAATTCCATATAACGGCTTCAAGCGAGAAACGATCATCCAAAAAATATGAACCCACCTCAAGATGCGCATAAGTTTGTGCAAGCTCACGTTCAACACAATGCAAGACAATTACAATACATTCGATCATGCTTTGCAGCCATAGCAGGATCAGCAGCTGGTATTCTTGGACTTACGAATCTATCCGGTTTTCTATTTTACGCACTCAGTTGGACTATATTGTCAGTGTTGCTACTATCGCGTACATCTGGTGGCAGCAAATACTTTATGAATGGATACAAAGACATTGTATTTAATGGAGCAGTTGGTGGATTGTTGTCCTATGTGCTCTTCCATACATTGCTATATGGACTTGTTCACTTATACCAATAACGTAATTCCGAAATAAAATCACGCTTAAACAATTACAATGACATTTTAGAGCTTCGCCCTTTCTTCATGTGCTGGTATCTTATGAAATCCCCCTGCTTACTGTTTTTTTGTTGAGGAACATCCTCTGAGATTTTTCTGTTTTCGGGTTTTCCCTTATTTTACCCTGTTACAAAAGACAAAATGATTATAAATACTTGACATGTTTCCTTGTCTCTCGCCTTTTCTCTCTTAATTTCATTCATTCTGCTTTCTTTTCATTTGTTATTTAAATGCCAACTATTTCCGTCAATCGCAACCGAAGATGTTCAGACCCAAATTTATACAGCTTGAAATCGAGTTACACTCATGAAAATCACAACAACAGCAACAACAATATCTCCCTGCCACCGATGATGGCTACAGCTAATAAAACCTTTGTCGAAAAGCAGCATCAGTTTTCAGATACATCCTGTCAAGAAAGATCCATCATGATTGACAAACTCATTGATTGTGCAGCAGACATCATTGACTCCATTTGGACAAACAACCGCTCCACTAAAATCATGTCAACGGCACGCTTTATCCGAGAAATACTCAAGAGATCAAGAGCAACGTATTCCATGCTGCAATTGGCCTTATTCTACATTTTCCGTATCAAAAAGCTTATTTTTGAGCGATTGCAACAACCTCTTACTAATAACGAGCTGGTATGCTGTGGAAGACGCATGTTTTTAGCTGCACTGATGGTTGCCTCCAAGTATTTGAATGATAAAAACTATCGCAACAAGACCTGGGCCAAGATTGCTAGCTTGAATGTCACTGAAATTACAGCTACTGAAATGGTTTTTTTGAAACTCATTGATTATCAATTGTATGTAAGCAAACCACTTTACGACAAATGGGTCTCTTTATTGCATGACCATATACAGAAGAAGAGTTTCATTGCTATCGCAAAGCAAAAGCAAGACGTGAATTACTATTATTCCGCGCTCAACATGTCTCGTCAACAACAACAACACCAGCAGCAGCAGCAACAGCCTCATTATCATCACCTTTATCCTTACCAGCATCTTTATGCTCATCCTCATCATACATATACCTCTTCTGCTTCTGCTTCTTCTTCTTCATGTACTAGCTCACCCAATACATCAGTTACCTCCACACCTCCCCCTCCTCCTCTTCTTCACGCTGTTCCCGCTCCTGCTGTGATGGAGATGCATCAAACTCCTCCGCTTGCATTTGGTAGAAAAAGATCCCTGTCCGTCACTCACTACCATGACGATGTAGATAATAGCCGTATTATCAAGCATTTGCGACACATCTAACATGTATATAGCTGTATATAGTATATATAAATATCAAAAAATGATACCAATAAAAGTATAGATATTATGCACATTTGAACAGCTGATTTTTTTCTGCAGAAAACTGAGATAATTTAAGATAATTTAAGAGTTGACATCGAGGGTATATTTATGCTTATGTAGGTTTTGGATCCAAACTCCAGTATATAGTTTACATCATAGCAAGGATATCTGTACATTATTAAATCAGATTGAGTGTACCATACATAAGATGGAGTCAGAGCTTCGCTTGACTGAAGAGTCAGCAGCAGACGTGCATACTTTGGAACTAAGTAAGTACTTATTACGAAATGAGATCACCTTGATGGCCTATTCAAGCATGACAATGGCGAGCTCAAACAGGCTTGAAGACAAAGAAAAGTTAAAGTCTCGGCTGCTGATGTATAATCCAGAGTCCACCAGTGAGAGTAAAAAGGTCTGGACATTTATATCATTGATGGGTATATTGGACAGAGTGATTCTCGTGCTGGAGAGTTTGTCTGTATAAAATGTCGTCCAAAATGCATTTACTTTCAATTTCCAAGGCTGTTTGATTTCGCTGGATGCTGCTTTTCACTCAAGAGTGAAAATTAGAATCACTTTGGTCATTTTTATACAAGACACAGTTCTTTTACCCACTTTGCGGGCGATTGTGCTGCTAACATTGCTACTATTTGTTGATCAGGCTTGTCGGATAGTAACTGATGCTGACTGACCTCATTTGACCTCCGCAGCTTGATCTCCAAACATCAATTCAAAAAACTCGTACCAAACTTTTGCCATACAATCATAATTGATCTTGTTCTGGAGACTCTTAAACTTATAATCTCGCTTAATAAAGCAGTTTAAGCTACAGAAGCAATAAAGAAGGTATTGGATTATGCGAAAAGAACTCCTTCTTCAACTTGCATGTGGGCAAATATCTTCAGTAGCCATTGGTCCGTTGACTTTTTCATCTCTATTAATACGGCGTGCTAAGCTTCTTGATTGATCCTTGATAAGCAACTGTTCAACTAGCGTAAGTAGACGATCTTTCAGTGTGTATACCCAAACTAAGGTTACCTTTTGTAACTTTCCAACAAACTAATCTATCTTGGCGTCCGGCTTTGGAAAGTGCTATGATTTTGTTGCTTTGAATCGATTTACTATCAACGTCCATTGAATATGAGTGAACAAAGACTATTGAATGTCCTTAAAGATAGTGAAAATACCAAATAAGCAGTATCCACAGCAAGTTTTTTTGTCCTCTAAAAGAATATTGTACCTGGAGTACAGACGTCTACCATCTGACTTGAGAATGGAAGCGGCGGATTTGTTCGCAAAGGTAACGAGCTTATCAGATTCAACAACAACCTGTTGAAAATAAATCAGGAACAATTTGGCGTGGAAATTAAATTAATGCAGAATGCGATTAGAAAGTAAATGATGAGCGCATGCTTCATTTTGATGGTTGTTCTTGTTGCCAATCACAACCCGTCAACAACCTAAATCCTTTATTATTTTGTGCGAATGCTCTCGTCGGGCATCTGATCAGCTACATTATCACAAACAAGTACCTCTATGACTCTGGTGGATTTTTGTCTTTGCTTTACTTCGTTCAGAGCCAATCTGCCAGACGATAGCTTAAGCTGTCGATCGCCCAAGTGTATCATAGAAATACAGTAAGCTTCACCAATATCTTTTGATGCAGACTTCTTATTTCTCTGCTAACCCTCACAGATCTTCCATAACTGTGGATTTGACTGTTGCCGTATGTTCTACATCTGTATCAATGAAGATAATTTATTTATAGGTAGATAAAACACTTGCATTACCTCTAGATACCCAAAATTATTCCAATTACATCGAAATCTAGATGTATCAGGGCAGCATTTCTCGCGTTCAACAATGTTTCAGACCGTCAGAACAATACCAAACGATTGCTCTTGTCCAGCACTTACTTACTAACGCCTTTGCTCAACTTTCTTGGGACCAAAAAAACATCCAAAAATCGGCCTCAAACCATGAGGGATCCCTCATGTTTTTCATCGAAAATCAAACGATCGCGTTTTTGACAGCAAAAATGAAAGCTTTTACTATAGCATATACTAAATCTAAATCTTCCTCTCGATCTAGTGCAACCGCTGAAATTACTTTTGTGACACCTTGATATGCAAAATCTCGACATTATTGCCAAAAATGTCACTTCATATTTTTTGACTTTGCTCAATAGGTTAAGTCAAAGAATCTGCACCATTGGATGCGTCTTAAAAAATACACCAAGACCCCATTAGAAAGCAGGGGATGATAATCGCAATTTTTATAGTTAGAATTTAAAAAATAGATCAAACAAGTCAAAAAAATCAAAATCTGTCCAATCTGAAGCAGGAAATGTGAGAAGCCAGCGAGCGGGGAATGAATAATTTTGGCGGCTGGCAACATCAATTATGAAGGCAATCGACATTTCCGGACCTAGTGATATAGGAAGAACATTCCAGAATTGAATTATAATATCACAACTTGAATATGATGATGGCTTTTATAAAAAAAAGAATTGCACATTCAATGCTTGAGGGTAAAAGGAAGCCAACATCCAGACCTCGCCCCAGTTTAAAGCAGCCTTCGGCCATTATTATTATATTCTAATTATTACCCCATGATATAATCAATTCTTTATTTACTCTAAAGCTTTACTGTATCCTCGTTGAAAGCGACTAATTGATTGAACAAAAGAGATACTATAATCAAGTATATGGCTGGCATGATTGAATCTTTAGCACTTCATGAACCTAATGAGTTTAATATAAACTGGCTGCTTATTGTTCAACAAAGACACGCATTATGTTCGGGAGACACTCGTCTTTTTCATCCATTTGAACTTTTTTTCCACAATTGAAATGTCTAAAGACAACAATACTGAGCGCATTGTTTATGTGGTCTTTTATGCAATAGAAATACATTATGGAACTCGTCAAAGATCTCTATTGGACAAAAATGAGCTATAATGCGCATGAGGATGAAGACGAATACGAATGTCCAAGCCCTCCGATCTCAGATGCTTATGGTTGCTACTTTCGCGTAAGAGACAATGCCATCATATTTGCAAATAAATTTGAGGGCGGTATAGAAGAAAAGTCATCGGTCAGGCTATTTAAAGATTACCAAAGAGTATATCAACAACATCGTGCCAGGCGTAGACAAATCATTTGCACCTAATACTGGGGAGCCCTCTACCAAAAAACGCAAGGCTTGAAATCCCAGCGTTCTATAGTAGTAGGATTAGTGCATCACAAGAAAAGATATTTTATCATCAGAAGGAATGTACATTTGGCACACGAAGAAGTCAGAGATGCTCTCACTTCCTCGTTGATGAGGCGCAAGTTTAACGAAAGACCAAATTAATGATTGTAATGGGGCTGTTTTTCTCTTTTTTTGTACTTGCCAATCAATCAGCAACAATGTCTGACGAAGCCGAGCTCACTGGAAAGAACATTTATGTGGTAACAACTATGATTGAATTCAAGCACGAAGACGTCAAAAAAGACAATTTGGTCACAGGGTTGGTCAGTATGGAAGAGAAGGCGAGAAAGTACATGAATCAACAGCCAAAGATTTTTATTGAGAGTATATGAAATATTTTCTAGATTTTAATGAAGACGAAAATATATACGTCGAAGACGAGGATAAAGCGATCAAAGAGATGATACGCCTCATATTGATAGCTACAGTCGTTGTTCCCGAGAGATCAAAGGGAACAGAATCTATATTTTGCACACAAAATCTAATGATAGGCTATTCATTCAATATAACCAGGCATTGGTCAAAATAAATGTTTCACTAGTTGATCAAGGTGTTCACGTCAAACCTTTACTTGCCAAGAAAACTATTACAAAGAAACACAGAAAACAAGGCAACGAGACTGATTGAATTGAATAGAGGTAGCGGAATATCCACATTTGTTGATAAATGTATTCAAAATACATGAAAAATCTGCAGATAATGTCAATCGCTGAGACAGGGCAAAGTGAAACAAGAAATGTTGATCTATTACTACTTTTAACCCCTGAATTTTCGATATTTGCTGCCAAACGCTCCTCTCCTTCCAACTGCCAAGTATAAAAAGGCACCCAACTTTTGTATAAGAAAAAGTATGTATCATCTGGAGGCTTTTTTTTAATTAAAAAGTTCGATAGATCAATTAAATCAGTTTCCTTTTTATAAAATTTAATAAAATTGCTAAGTGCAATTTGGTAATGTGTCACATGTGAAATAGAGAGAGAGAAAAGAGCTGCCATCCAGTACGGATACAATATAGCAAGAACACTGGCCACACAAACACATCTCATAGGGCGAGACCCACTCACATTGGATTCCACAAATGGAGGCTCAAATGTAAAATCCATTTGAGTTGGTCATACATGACGATGTTATAAGAAATATGGGTTAAATATGATGAGCAAGCTGAATTTGAGAAAAGTATACATACAAAACGTATGAAATCTAAAAATGTTACATTAGGATGACATAAACCGAGCACAATGAATTGCTTCTGATGCATCCATGAACTGCATTTCCGTTTTTTCATGCAAATTCCAATAGAGTCATCCTATATATTTTGTGATCAGTGCTTTGCATGTTTTGCTGTGTGTATTCAGCATGCACTCACATTGTAACAGCCTCTTTTTTTTTTCTCTTCTGGGACACTTTAATTAATAGTCCATCATCCCCCTGATGCAAAAACCATGACGACGGGTGTAGGCCTAATTCATTGAATGATGATGCCTAATGTCGGAGTGGTCTCAAGTAGATACATGTGCAAAGAAATAATTTGCATCAAGCTGAAGTCATGGTCGTCTTTTAAGGCAAGCTGCAGGCATGTAGACAGCAAAAAGAGCCTTCTTGGAAAGAAAGAACAGTTAATGAATCAACAGTTACACACATTTATCAAATCATAAATTATTTAGTTCTGTTTCCATGGTGACACCGAGGTACTCCGCCAAAAGACAGATTTATTACAGTAGTAATCATCCCTTTTTGCTCTTTCTCTCTCTTCTCTCTTCAACTTTACTTTCCTTTTCCTCCCTCTCTCTCAATCGCTCATACGTACGCTCGCCTTTTTTTCTCCCATATTAAAAAAAGGCCTTTTTCGTCTCTTTCATTACTCTCCTTTTTTCTTTTAAAAGATATCATTCAACATCTGATACATAAATCTCAGCAATATACACTACTATGACCAACATGATTGTCTACGCCATTCATAACTTTGAAGCAGAGAATGAAGACGAAATCAATTTTCTAATTGGAGAGCCTATCACTGTATTAGAGAAAGATGAAAAGTACCTCGACGGATGGTGGCAGGTGAGTAAAAAGTGAAAAACTTGTATTTTTTCATTATGATTAGTATGGAAAAGGAGCTTATAAACAAAAAAAAATATAAAACCAGGGACGAAATATCAACGGCGAGACAGGTCTCTTTCCTATGAATTACACTTCTCCCGAGAAGCCCATCCTTCAACAACAATCCACTGATACTGAACATTTTGAAGCTGAAGCTCCTCCACAACATCCAGCCATGACATCGCCACTGCCATTACCTCAATTAGCAGCCAGCACTTACATGCCCAGTCCACATTTATCATCTCGTTCATCTGGATCTACTATTGAAGACGAAATCGACGACGCACTATCTCAATTACAGAATGCAGCGATGGTAACCACAGCAACTGCACCAGATATCGCGGTACATGATGCTAGTAAAGGAAGCACACAAAAGGTGGAGAGCTGGGATGTAGATCAAGTGGCAGACTGGCTCAAATCAGTTGGATTAGATTCTGTATCTAAAAATTTTATTGGTGAGTCCAATTCACGTTGGCTATATTAATATAAAACCTGACATATGTGAATTCAGATCAAGAAATTTCAGGCGATATCTTATTGGATCTAAACATTGACGCTCTAAAGGAATTGGGAATCACGACATTTGGAAAACGCTACAAGATTATGCAGGCCATTACTTCTTTGAAAGAGGAATCTTCTGTGGAGGTAATAGCGTTCTCTCCTCGTTTTTCTGTCAATATAAAAAACAAAAAACAAAATTAACCCCTAATTTTTTTTCTTGTAGGTTAATAAACCCACTCCTAATACATCTGTCTCAACAAGTGCTATTTCCAGACCAACAAGCAGAAAATCCATTAATAGCCTCAAACGATCCAATTCACAGAATGACTCTTCATCAGACATTTTGTATCAGTTTCCAAGAAAAGCGCCTTTGCCACCAAGCGGTAATTCATCCTCAAAATCGTCTGATTTGATGCGACCAATATCACCTCAGAGCCTGTCTTCATCAGGTGTCAGCCGATCAAACACATTCAATACAGTGTCATCTGGAGGAACATTGAAGAGCAGAGAGATGAGTCCTGATCCAAAGGGATTTCGAAGCCCTAGAAGAGTGTTATCACAAAAGAGTCAACAAACATTCGAAAGCATCGACAAAGAGCTTTCTCGATCACAAATCTCATCTGCACACACTACTACAAGCCATACAGCATCCTCCATCCACAACAACAGCAGCATCCACAACCCCAAAAACGACTGGATGTCAATGAGTGACGTTGTTAGCACTCACTCTTCTGTAGCCAATAATGGCAACACCACCAATGCTGCCATGAACGTGCATCCCTTAAATACACCCACGGCCTCTTTGTCGTCGTCAAGACAGCCAATGTAAGTCGAAATTTAGGAGTCATTATTCAGGGCTAAACAAACTAATGTTGTCCGATAGGCAAATCTCTAATGCACACAAATTATCAGTGTCATCATTTGACGACACTTCCAATCTGGCAAATCGACAATCGACTACAGAGGCATTCCAAGCACCTGAACATGAAGGATGGTTACATAAGCAAAGTGATAAATACAAGACCTGGAATAAGCGTTGGTTTGTACTCAAAGGATCTAATTTGTTTTACTTCAAGAGCCCCAAGGTAGTATATAGATGATACATGTAATACTGCTGACATTGCTCATATAACACAAAACTTGACTAGGATGTGCGTATGAAGGGCATTATCAATTTACGAGGCTACAAGATTATCGTGGACGAGGCAATTCATGCTGGAAAATACTGCTTCAAGGCTCAGCATGACAGAGAACGAACATTCTTCTTTTACACAGACACGGAAGAATCAATGCGAGTGTGGCTAAAGATGTTGATGAAGACGACTATTGCACGAGATTTCAGAGGTTAGTTCTTGCCCTCTTTTGTCCTACGCTCAGGAGTTTATTAAATGTTAATATCGCTCTTGTGTAGCACCCGTCATGTCCTCCAATCACATTGCTACTGTGTCTCTGGATGTGGCTCGTCGTATGAGACCACGACCTCCCTCTGTCATTATGTACAAGAATCAGAAGCAACTGAAAATCAACAATGACCCCAAAATGTCCATGTTGGAAGAAGAAGAGGAGTCAAATTTTGTGGCTGTAGATCAACACCCATCCGCTTCGCCTGTCCCACAATATAGACAAACCCGTGAATCTGGTATCACCATGTACCAGCAACAAGGCGAGGGCGAGGAAGAGGACGAAGAGATTCCTCAGTTGCCCAGTCATTATCCTACACAACAGCAGCAGCAAATGCATCGTCAAATGTTGCTCAATGACGAGGAGGAAGATTTGATTGACCCTCAGCATCGCAGTCTGCCATTGAGCAGTTCACTGAGCGTGACATCCAGCATCTCCAACTCAAACAGTGGCGATGAATGGTCCAGCGAGCAATACATCAACTGGATCAATGCCTATCTTCCTGCTGGTAAAAAGGCAATTGATTTGACAAGTGCTTTCCGTAATGGCGACACCTTGATTCAACTTTTGGAGGCCATCAGTCAGAAAGAAGTGCGTAGACCTCCTGTTCAAAAGGGTGGATCTATGAGTGTCATGATGCTGGATAACATTGTCGCAGCATTCAAGTTTATGGGAAGAGAAGGTGTTGAAGTCGATGGGCGTTATACCATCAAGGGTAAGTAGCATTCAATCAGCGGCGCTACTAGGTATACTGAGCTTTCTTGCATAGATGTCTTTGGTGGAAACGAAGAAAAGATCATTACCATGCTAGATGCTATCAAGACGTGGGCAGACCATACATATCCCATGAACACGACAGCTATCAAGAGCGACATGATGGCCCCTCCTCCTGCTAAAAAATCAGATACATCCGTCTTGATTGGCAAAGACAGTGGATGGAGAGGATCTGCCATGATGGACAACCGCCATACATTTTCAGACGATGGATTTTAATCACATACAGCCTTACAAAATTACAAACATCCTATATGCCACCATCACCACTACAAACATTCCTTTATTACTATTATTATTATTTACCACTACTACTATTTCTTACTATTATATCTTACTTTTTATATATACACAAGCACATACTCAATCAAATAGCCTGTCCACTACCCTCTACCTTCCTTTTTATTTATTCGCCCTTAGAAACTCACACTGTCCCTTGCAGCACCCACTCAAAATAAACCCAATTTGTTGAAAATGAGCGACACTCCGCGTTTTGATACTGCATTGCACAAGATAGCAAGGACGTGCTCTTCAATATAGGAAGCTTCTTCAATGGCACAGTCTCAACAAGCAACATGAGCCTTCAAGTCTTCTGAAATCCAATGGCCTGGCAATTAGAACCAGTTGTGGGATGACGCTGCTGCTCATCTGGTTTGATGGAAGCACAATAAATCTAAAGGGAGAATGAAGGGGATGAGATGACTTGTGGAAAAAACGTGCGTGCCACCGTCGTCGCTTCAAAATCGAATGCCAAACACCACAGCAACCTTTTTTTCATTCCTTTGTTGCTATCCTCTCTCTTACTCTCTTTCTTTTCATACATTTGTATAAAATTCCAAGAGAAATGAACGCATTCTCGAATATTAACTTGCAAATCCCTGACATGTGGGAAGTCAGAGTATGTGTACCATTCGGAATGATGATAGCATTGCGTGCTAATATAGTCTCGCTCTCTCTTTCATCTCTCATTTAAC
Organism: Mucor ambiguus; assembly: GCA_000950595.1. NCBI lineage: Eukaryota > Fungi > Mucoromycota > Mucoromycetes > Mucorales > Mucoraceae > Mucor > Mucor ambiguus. The sequence goes on from DF836650.1 coordinate 24,644, forward strand.
CACATGTAATAGGATGTTATCAATAAGGTGTAAGTAGATTGTTGGTTACTCATTGTAGCCGAGCCTCATGTTTGTTTACTAGTAAAAATGTCGTCTTGAACTACACAGAAATGGAAGCCAAGGTGCACGATGCAACAAACAACGAGGCTTGGGGAGCATCCAGCACAGTGATGCAGGAAATTGCACAAGCTACTTTCAACTAGTACGTACATGATGGAAATCCCTTTTCTGAATTGCATATCTCACATTCATCCTATTAGTCAATATTTCAATGAGATTATGCCCACCATTTACAAGCGTTTCACAGAAAAAGAAGCTAAACAGTGGAGACAAATTTACAAGGTAAGGGCTGTGCTCCTTCTGCCTGCATCGCCATATGGCTCAACATTCACTTTCTTAGTCCCTTGTCTTGTTGGAGTATCTTGTTAAAAACGGTTCTGAAAGAGTAGTTGACGATGCTAGATCGCATGTTTCGATGATCAAGATGATGAAGAACTTTCATTACGTAGATGAAAAGGGCAAAGATCAAGGACTTAATGGTAAGTCGCTTATAGATGATCTCCACATGAAACAGGCGGCCCTTCCTCATTGTTTAAACCTTCTTCTATTCTAGTTCGTAATCGTGCAAAGGAGTTGGCTGAGTTGCTTGGTGATGTTGACTTGATCAAGGCGGAACGCAAAAAGGCCAAGAAGAACCGTAACAAATACACGGGTGTAGGGTCAGAAGGAGGCATGATGTTTGCTTCTGGAGGAGGATACAGTAGCGGTGGGCTCGGTAGCGGCAGCAGCAGCATGGGAGGTGGATCTCGTTATGAAGGATTCGGAAGTGACTCTAATTATTCATCCGGAGGTGGCGGTACAAGAGGATTTGGTAGCGATGACTACAATAGCACAAGCTACGGAAACGGGGGGTATGGCAATAGCAGTGATTTCTTTGACGATGAAAGACCCGGTCGATATGACGATGATGATTCGCCATCTAACTCTAGCCAACGTCGTGGTAGCAAGAAGTCTGATAGTTTCTCTTCCTCCCCTGGTCCTCGCAGAGCTTCCAATGCCAAATCGACATCCTCTGCATCCAAGCCCAAGACCGCCAAGGAAATGAACCTGTTTGACTTTGACGAGCCTGCTATAACTACAACATCCTCTACCAAGAAAGCAAATGATGATGACTGGGGAGATTTTGCCGAAGGAGATGGTAAATTCAAGAGATTTGGAAGATATTTGTCAAGTAAACTAATCCTTTTGGAAATTAGACGATTTTGATGATTTCCAAAGTGCACCTACCAACACACAGCAACAACAAACAGCATCAGCACCACCTCCCAAAACCGCCCACACAGCACCTAAAAAGTCAAACGACATTTTTGATCTTCTTGGAGACGACAGCACATTCACTTCATCTACCACCTCGTCTCCTGTAATTCCTCAGCAACAGCAAACACAACCACACAATTTGATGTTATCTCAAGGCATTTCCTTCGATTCATTGGTCACTGGCAATAGCTCGTCTGCTGCATCTTCACCTGCAATTCAACCCATGCATGCTGCTGCTATGGGCGGAAGCGGTCGTCAAACACCTGTCATGCAACAACAACAAAAGCAACCTTCCACTGATAATACCGCCATTGGCGGCATGTGGTCTCAAGCTTCTATTTCACTTAGCTTGGATTCTTTGGGCAGTAAGCAAGCACCAGCTAAACCTGCTCAGGGTCCTTCGATGAATGCATTGAAGAACAATAGTGTGAATGCGGGATGGAATAACTGGGCTTCTGCAAACACATCTCAACCTCAACAACCTCAACAATCCAGTGGTAAACAATCGTCTGCATTTGATGATTTACTGTTTTAGCTTGATATTCTGTTCATGTGTCTGAATAAAATTTGGAGTTTTTTTTTGTTTATTTGTGTATTATATTGTAGGATTAGATTGAAGATGTAAGGAAAGTGGATGCAATTACAGTCATTGTGGGATATATAATATACGTCAAGAGATTACATAGATGCAAGGGGTAGATGTGCTGTGGCTTTTACATTTGCTCTGATTTGTACAAGTCCTTGAAGAGCGCAACCTCTATACTTTGCCTCCAATTGCCAATATTTTTGATAGGCCTCTCACTGCCAGGCTTCAACCCTAAGGGGAGTGCATCGAGGTCAAGTTTCGAGTTTTCTAGGGATTTGTATACAATGACAATGTCTGGCCACCCGGCATTATGCTTTGAATACTCATCCTTTGAAACAGCCTCAATCACAGCGGGATCATTTGGTGCCAGAGTGTAATATTGTTTTGAATGCCGGAAACGCTAGTTATCTTGAAAGGGGCCATCTGGTGTCACTTGATGCTGACCTTGCTATTAATCTTCTCGAGCGCTTCAGTTCGTTGTCCACCGTCATATCCTGCGTTTTTTTATGTCATCATATCTCCTCCAAATTGAATGTCCAGAAATGATGGAGAATGTATTGAGGCCGGTACATAGCATATTTCGGATCTACCTAAAAACCAATGGTGTCTATTTCATCGTTCCAGGGCTTAAAATCGATTTTTACAGCTTTAAAAAAAAAGTTACGAGTTGTCAAGTAGTATATTCAGCTTATTTTCGAGGATTGCCAAAGCCATTATAAATACCGTTCTTGATC
>DF836647.1:8366-20984 GCA_000950595.1 Mucor ambiguus
AATTTTCGGCTCAAACAGAGGGATTTGATAAATGTATAGACATTTCCATAAACATTGCAGCTTCCCCCCAAAGAGATGAACAGGCCTAGGCACAACGACCATACAACATTTCAGATAGAGTTACATTAACATTCTGATCTTATGATTTTTTTTTATTGAAATAAGAAATCATGATCTATAGCTTAATGTTGCATGATTTGACTTAAGCAATTAACTCTGGCCAATGTTACAAGAGAGAACTAAACAGGAATCATGAAAGGATGGTAATGTTGGCCCAGGCAATTATCATTATGGTATACAGAGCAAGATAAAAAGCTAGTGCGAATATTTCACTCGTAAGCTACCACAAGGCGGTACATGGCAAGCTGCAATTTAGCTGTGTTCACATCATCAACAAGTTTTTTATATTGTTTTTTTTAGGGGAATCTGTTATATATAGAAAGAGGAAATAAAAAGAGAAAGAGACGAAGGGATACTTGTTTTTACATGAATTTTTTGATTTTCGAGTATTTTTGGTCATTTGCTGGTATTGCTTAAAAAAGGTAGTTTGTATATACATTTTGGTGTTGTTGATGTTGTTTTTGTTGATGATGATAATTTGGGGATGTTTCCCATGATGAAAGTTGTTGTTTCATCGAATCATCATACATGGTGGGATTTGATAAGGTTGATGCTGAGGATGAAGAGGATGAAGAGGATGAAGAGGATGATGCTATGGGATAGTGATAAAATGATAAGGATGAAGGTGATGTTGAATATGAATACGATAGACGTCGATGGTACGCTATCTCGTAGCTAGAACTGGTCGTACTAGATGATCGAACATTGGCAATGAGTCGAGAAGGAACGTAGGATAATAAGCTGGAAGATGGAGTTGATTGATTATTATACACCGGCTTAGATGCCTCATTTGTCTGACAAACAGAGGAACAAAAGTTCATATTCTAGTGTAGACTGATTAACAATAAATTTTATTTACAACATCAGACAACTTACATCTTCGTTCAATTGCTTCTCGCAGTAAAGACAAATGTTCAAATCCATAATGTAATAACAGCTAACTGATTTCGAATTTCAATGAGAAAAAGAATGCAGAGAGAAAGAGAAAGAGACGAGAGATGGCTGAAAATACAGGTATTTATACAAATGTAAATTGGGCTAAAGTCACATACAGCATGAATTTATTGTAGTAGTTGATGATGAGGGGCAGAAAGGGGGGGGGGACCTCAGGGTTATCATTGTACAATGTAAACATGTTATTTCTGACGAATGATCTTTTCCCTCGCCCCATAGCGAGATTCAGGAACAGCAAGTGGTTCCTGATACACATAATTCTGGTAATACCAATAGATATGTAATTTTCGTTCAGGGCTCATCTGAAACAATATTCCTCTTGGAAAATCTTGCAGGTAAGTTTGGAGATAATGTGTGAATAGACACATCTTCATTGCACCTTGAAAACCGATATTTTTCGTGAAAGATAAGCAAATATCCCAACATGATCTGGCCTAGTACTCTGAAAACCCAACCACGAAACTGAGAGAGATGCGAATATTCCACTAAACCGAAATAGAATAATCTTTGTTGTTTGATGCTTGAAGCCATCAACATGTAATCTAATGGAAATAGCATTGAACCATAGGTCATTATCTATAAATTCGGTGCTATTTTTTTTTTGTTTCTCGGATGACCTCTTGTACCCCATTCAGAGTAAAGTTTAAGTATTATGTATGTTGCATAAATATTTGCAGTCTGTGCCATCGTTGCATAAAATCACCATGCCACAGACCATCATCATTACCACAGCAAGCGATTTTAATGCCCCGCTATATGCTTTGACCATGGATTGTGATGAGATCCGTATGTGGACACTGGTTGAAACATGAAATGAAAGCTCTTTACAGCTCAAGTATGGTCTAGTATGACCTATAGCGTTGCTAGTAATCTCAAGCTAGATAATTCCCTATGCAATGGCTTCGCTCAATTTAGAGACAGACCAAAGATAGCAATGTATCACATCAGTAATGGTTTGATAAATGATAGAAATTTAAAGTAATGTATATAGTCTTTCTTTTATTCATCAAAACCATGTGATTTTTGTTTATTTGTCAGAAATGTATACGCTGGGTCAACGTCTAGTAGATGTGATGAAGAAAATAACTTCATAAACGACTCTAACAATGCTTCTTGCTATTTACGTTCCAAGAGCTAGTAGTCATACGAACAACGAAACGACTATTTCCTGTGTATTGAAAGCACATTGCATATCCTTCATTAATTGCGTCTACTTGAGCTGCACACGTCGAGACAGTGGTGCAATATCTAAGGAAATCATCCACATTTCACATACCTGCACGGCAGACATTACTAAATGTAGTAGCAAGGATTAGTGGAGACCAGGTAAAAAATAATAATCTTATTTTTACTTATTGACATATCCATCTTTGTTACGTTAAGCCATCATACCAGGCTAATGTTTGCCAAATTAAAGCGAATAAACTGTAGTTGAAGTTCTAATCAATGACATCGCTGAAGGAAACAAGCAAGATTGCATCATAAACATTTAGAAACCTGACAGGGAAGAGCCAATGCAAAAGACATCATAAAGGCTCAGATGGTAAGCTTACTATTCGTTCCTTTATTTATTGCTATTTGCTCACAATAATTGAAAGCTGTTGCTCGCTGTCGACAAACACTTTGCGTACTGATCGTCCAGCAATTCATGATCAAATTGAAGGCCGTCAAAGCCAAAAGTAAAGCATGACGCAGATGAAACATGCATTATTAAGTCTACCATTAAAGAGATAAGATTTCTTTATATAGCTAGCAGCAGTTTAATGATATTTGTACACAAGGTAATTTATTAAACAGGCTCAATAATCTCTATGTATATGATGCCCTACTACTGCTCAAAGCCTCCAGGAACAGGAGCACGAGGGGCCTCGATAGTAGGAATCAAATCCTTCATTTGATTTGCAATTTCTACTTGACTTTCTCTATCTCTAGCAGCACGAATAGCCAGGTATTTACGACAGAAGATGTTGACAGGTTCGTTATCTGATTTATCATTGCCACCAGCCAAGACAAGGCCACCAGATTCTGCCACAATGACAATAGCAGCAGCTACATCCCACTCCCAGCATCCCACTTCCCAATACACATCAATGATACCTTTAGCAACATTACACAAGTTTAAAGCAGCAGATCCGGTTGTGCGTACACTGTGGGCCTCAGCAGCGAAAGGATTCGCTTCTGATTTCTTTTGAAGCATGTCGTGAATAGCAGCGATTTTGGCATCAATCACTAGCTTGGATCTGTCAGATCCGGCTTCAGTGGCGATCAAGCAATGAGACAGGTCCACTAAAGGTTGAGGAGGATTGAACAAGGGCAGTCTTTGAGTCTGATTGAGATAGGCGCCCTTGCCCTGGGCAGCAGAGTAAAGTTCGTTGAGGAGAGGGTTAAAGACAACACCTACTGTTGGGACCTTGTTGATTGTCAATCCGATGGAGACGGCGACAAATGGATAGCCATGAATGAAATTGGTGGTACCATCTAGTGGGATTATATAAGCATTTTAGAGTTATGGACTTGGTGGATGATGTTCTTTAATTACCAATGGGGTCAACAATCCAGGTTGGTTCATGGGTGAATTCTGTCTTTGCACCACTGGCAAAAGTCTCCTCGCCAATGAACCTGTGCACGCATAAATTAGAGGAATGAATGGAATAGCATGCACTTCTGCTCACTTACTTGTGCTCAGGGTACGTGCGAGAGAGACGCTCCTTGATGAACTCTTCGACTGCTTTGTCTGTCTCTGTCACAAGATCTGTAGGGTTCTCTTTTTTGAGTTCAATGTTGGAACCCGTTCCTGCCATGCGTGAATCAACAGCAGCCTTAATGATGGCGCCGGCTTCTTTGGCTAGACTGATGGCGAAATCGAGATACTCTTGGACGCGAACTGTCAATGTCGATTAGACAAAGAACATACTGGAATAGCATCTCGAAATATACCTTGTTCAACAGACATTTTTCTGTGAAATTAGAAGGGAGAGAAGAGAGAGAGGTTATATTCCCATCAAAATAATGTGGAGTAAAAGAGTGTATTTATAGAAATTTCGTCCGGCCGTCAATCACCCATCCCATCATTCACCATCAAATCATATGACAATTGAGACCCAGAGAAGGGTTGCTATGGTAACTGAAGAGACCCCTTGTTTGAAGGTATAGCATATCAAGCAGGTAACAAGAATCGTAAGATCAGAGCAAATCAGATCAGCTACATGGAAGGCAAGGTGTATGTTCACAAGCCAAGCCAGCCTGGTTTTTCTGTTATATCCCCCACTCGGAAAGGAACAATTAATTTGTGCGAAATGATAGGTTTATTATTAGAGCTTATTGGAGTGTGTAGCACCAAAAATAGACCTTTGGAAGAAAGAGGAGCCTCATCGTATATAAATACAAAAAAAGAAAAATTTTCAGCCCTTCTCCTCGTTTTACTACACTTTTTTTCATAGAGACAAGAATCAGAATGCGTCTTATTCCCTTAGTCCTAGCAACTTTTATTGCCATCGCACATGCAGGTACAGTAAAATTTGGTCAAAAAATCATAAAGTGCTTGTTTATTGACATGTTGTTCTAGTCCCTCAAGGTGAAATAAGGAGATAACAACATATTACTGTTCTCGAGATTAACACATGTATATAGCACCTGCCATCACATCCACTGCAGCTCCAGCTCAAGCTACCAGCGTACAACCACCTGCCGCTTCCACAGCACAACCCCCAGCCGCTTCTTCAGGATCAGTGCTAGTATCAGGGAGTCAACAACCGATCGCTACAGGTATTCTTCCTGGCAATAACACAAATAGCAATAGCACACAATCAGCAGTGGCTAGCAACGGCGGAGCAGCAAACAACACATTAGCTGGCTTGCCTACATCCGCAAGTTATGGCAACAGTGTCTACCCTGGTGCTGCCTCATTTGCCACGCCAACTGCTAGTAAATCAGTCTCGCCATTATACCGTATCGATCCCAAAGAAAATGTCACATTCGTCTGGTCATTTACCGATTTGCTCGTTCAACCTTCCAACTTGACTTTGGCTGCTGTTGCACCTAATAAGGTCACTTATACCATCACTGCCATGCCTGGACTTGCTACCAGTGCTGTTTGGCAAATCAAAGATGTACCTACTGCTTCACCACTCATGATGGGTATGTATCAGATCCAACTATACGATCAAAGAGGTGTTTCTGCTCCTGCTCAGCCTGGTTGGTTGGCTCCTTATACCAGACTGTCCATTGCATTCTATTCTCCAGAGTCATATTCAGCCATGTCAGGAAGTAAGTACTCATTGAGTTGTTGCATGTTTGTACAAAGTAAACTGACATTTCTTATAGCTGACTACTGTCCTACTTGTTTCTATAATGCTGGAAGAAGAATTGCAGAGAGTTTTGGCCCCATTGCCGTCGCGTTGAGTGTGGCTTCTGTAACATCAGCCATGATTTTGTATGGTCTTTTGTATTAGATTATAGTGTGTATAATAAAGGATGTAGTTTTAGCTGGGAACTGTAACACGATGATGATACCAGTTGATGATTGACGTAGCCATGCTTGCTATTAAACCGGCAGTACGGATGAAAGCATAGGCTCTGATGACTAAAAGCATATGGCTTGCCCGTGCTGAAATGCACTTGACCGCAAACAAAGGCACACTACAAAGGACTAAGAGTATATATAAATGGTAGGTAGTTTAATCAAGATTTCAAAACATTTAGTTCATGCGCTGAGGCTGATAAAATCCACCTTGTTGAGGTGGAGGTGGGACTCTTTTAGCTAATGGAGATGGGGCAGCAGCATTCATGGGAGGAGGAGGAAGAGGATTGTTACGAGGAGGCGTCATGCCCATAGGTTGTTGCTGCTGAGGTGGTCCGCCCATCATACCTTGAGGAGGGGCCATAGGACGCTGTTGGTACTGCTGTTGGAACTGCTGTGGTGGAGGTGCTTGCTGCTGTTGCTGAGAAGGAGGATGCATTATACCAGCACGAGGAGGACCTTGTGGTGGTGGAGGAAGATGGCTACCTTGTTGCGACACATGTCCACGACTCATAGGAGGAGGAGGGAATGCACCTTGTGGTGGAGGAGGCAAGGCAGATTGTTGTTGTTGCTGATGATGAAGTGGCTGATGTTGATTGCGAGGGGATCCAACAAAAGCAGTAGATGAGGGTTGATTAGGGAAAGGTGAGGTAACACGCTTAGTGGGTGTGGAAGCCATCTTGGGACTCTTCATCTTCTTGGCATTAGCAGCAGCGGCAATTGACATTGGAGGATCATTCCAAGCACCTTCAGCCTTTTTGGGTGGAGTGGATGCTTCTTGGGACTGAGATCTAGCAGCAGGTGGAATACCTGCAATAGGTGGAGGAGCAGGAATAGTAGGGCGAGCGGCAGCAGTAGCAGTAGCGGCAGCACCGTAATTGTTGTTGTATTGACCATTACCACCATAAGCTTCGTTTTTATTGTAATCACCGTAATTGGGTTGATTGTATCCATAGGATGGAGCCGCTGCACTGGCTGTAGCTGAGGTAGCTTGAGGAGCGTAGGCGTTGGTAGGAGCTCCAGTTGCAGTAGTAGGGGCGTATGAATTGGTGAGAGGCGCCGCTGTGGATGTGTAGGCACTGGTGGGAGCATAGTTGCTGGTGACATTGGATGCAGTGGGAGCATAGGCATTGCTGGTGGGAGCATAGGCATTGCTGGTGGGAGCATAGCTTTGAGCAGCCAAGGGTGAGCGAACAGGTGCATAGGATGGCTGCTGCTGATGATGGGTTGAAGGTTGATAAGTTTGGTAGCCTGATTGCTGCTGTTGGTATTGAGAAGGTTGATTATAAGCATGCTGGGCGTGTGCTTGTTGTGCTTGATTTTCAGCAGCGAAAGCAGCAGCCTTGGTAGTGATGCCCTTGCTCTCAAATGGAGCAGCAGGTTGAGCGAATTGGCTAGCAACGCTGACAGGACAAGCTTGGTATACACGGTCACGGACAACAGAGAGCTTGTCAAAGGTTGCCTTGCGGTAGACAAGAGGCGTCAAACTTAGGTAGGTCAAGGCAAATGTCAATTTGCCCTGATTTGCCAACAATTCAGCATACTCACAGTACTTGTCATATAAGGGAGACAAGGGATACTCATAAGACATTTTTGTCTCAGAAGTCTCGTAGAGGTCAGCATCTTCAAAGGAAATCACCTTGCGGAAAATAGTGACCTTTTCAATCAAATGCTGAAGACTGGTAGCTTTGACATTCTCTGCAGCGTTCTCTTGTTGTACTTCTTCCTCTTGTTCAGTGATCCAGATACGAGACACCTTTTCCAAGTTGCCAGCAGCAAGGTAACAGAGCGTGGCATGGCGTCTAAACTCTTTGGCTTGCTCAGGCTCACTGGCAGAACTCCAGCCTTCTTCCAGACGAGCACCCAAAGCCTCGCAAAGAGGTCTAAAGTCTTCAGCCTTGGCAAAGGTACACAGTACAACAATGACAGATGTCCACTCTTCCAGTGACACGCTGGCGACAACAGAGTTCAGGTCCTCGTCAATGATGCTTTCCAATAAGCGCAAGTAAGAGTTGGACTTGGATTGGCGCTTAAAGTAGGCTTGTTGAGTGCGAGCGAGGAGATCACCTCCACCACAGATGGCAAACAAGAGTGCGTCAGAGAGTCTGTCTGTTGAAAGACACATATTGACAGCTGATTCGAAATCGCCCAACACAACAGCACGAGTGATGAGGCGATCTGTTTCAGAGCTTCCCTCGGCGTACAGCTGGATGGGTTCATGGGTGATGGCTGATTTCAGTGCATTGGCAGCAGCAGCAGCAGCGCTGATGCCTCCATCGTCTTGCTCAGCTTCTGTGGGTTGTTTGACGGCATTGCTGTCAGTTTGGATCAAGAAATCGTCGCCAGCATCGTCGCCGCTAAAGAGACCAGAGGCAGAATGATCGACTTCATCAGGCTTGGATTCCTTGAGCTCAGGAATGGCTTCACCCTCTTCTGTGGTGGGGACAGCAACAGTAGCAGAATCATCCTTGGGTTCTTGTGCGGCTTCTTTGGGGGAAGCGGTGGCATTCTTTTCTTCAGTCTTCTCGGCAGCAGCAGTAGCAGTAGTTTCGCTTTCTTTTTCTTCATCGTTTAACCCCTTTTTACCAGCAGTAGCTTTAGCAACAGCAGCAATCACTTCTGACTTTTGGAATCCAAGGTAATTCATCAATTGTTCCCTGGCATCCGCAGCTAAAAGTGTCTTGATGACTTCCCAGCTCTCCTTTTCATCCTTCTCGACAGCTTGCTGAACACGATCCTCTACAAGCTGCTCTACGCTCTGTTGCTCTAAAGCAGTTTCCAGTTCGACGGCACGCTGAACAGTGTCTTTATCAGTAACAATAGCATTGATACGAACAGTACGAGCAACAGATTGGGGTGCAGGAGCTTGGCCAGGAGGCAAGGCAGCAGCAGCTTGAGTAGCAGCTTGTCCAGCCTTGTTGTTAAAGGAGACCAACTTACCGCCAAAACCAAACGTTGCTCCAACAGGACAACGAAGCCATTTGGGGGGATGTCTGAGAGCAAATGCAGAAGATGAGGCAGCAGTTGTATTGGCAGAGGCAGCATTCAATGCAGCAGAGAATGGATCTTCATCAGCGACAGATTGAGTAACACGCTTTGATGACTCTTCTGAATCATCAGCAGCAGAATTCTGAAGAGAATAAACGCCAATCTTTCCGTCAAAGGAAGCAGTGGCCAGCAGATCGGGATTACGAGGGCACCACTCAGTTTGGAATGTCCAGTTGGTATCTTGGGCCAATTCACCCAGCAATTCGCCAGAATTAGGGTTCCATATCAACGTCTTACAATCCTTACCACAGGACATGAGCAAATCAGAGTCTTGACGGCACCAAGAGACACCCAAGACACCTTTTGAATGACCGGCCAAGGTCTTTTCAGGAGAATGGGCATGACGAAGATCCCAGAGTGTAACCACTGGGTTCGAATCATCTTCAGATGCAGTTACTAATTGTGTAGCCTACCATAAATCCATGTTACTAAGTTTTCTCAAAGATACACTGTACTCAACATACCACATCAGGATGCCAAACAACAGAGGAAATACTTCTACGACCAGCATTAATACCGCCCGTGTTGGGAGCAGAGAGTGTCATGACTTCCTTGCGATTACGCAGATCCCAAACAACAGTGTGGCCAGTTGAAGATGAAGTAGCCAAAATGTGTTGGACTTGACCGTTCCAACCTACGCTGGTAATATCATCTAATTTCTGAGATTTCTGGCCAGGTGTATAAGGTGTATCAGGCTTGGTGAGATCCCAAATGTAGACTTCATTGTTACTGCCAGCTGAGGCCAATAGATTATGCTGAAACTTATTGAAATCGAGACCACGAATCTGGCCAGTGTGAGTAGGATTGGACAGAATCTTGGCTTCATCATCACTAACATAGACGTCAGCTCTATCTGTAGGTACTTCTACGCAACTGTAGTACTACTATACCTCTTGCCCTCGATGATTTTGCTAGGATCCCAAAGCGATAATTCACCGTTTTCTAAACCACCAGCAATGATACCATAGGGACTGGAGGACGACACATTTCCCCACACCAGCTTATTGAATCTACGATGTTACTTGAAGCATCAGATAGGGTAGGCAGGATCAAATGTTGTATTCATCTTACCTTGAAGGGCTTGCAATTTTGCCAGCAGATTCAATGCAATTAGACGATGACGAAAGGTCCAGTCTGAACAGCTCAAGCTCTGACGCGTTGGAGAAGGAATCATCTAAAGCTCCAGCAGCAGTACCAGCGGCAATGATAGGAGTTTGCTGTCCTGGACTCCAAGCAAAGACAGCTGTTCTATTAATCTCATCAAGTCTCTTTACCATGCTATCTAATTTCTGTTGTGAATTTGATTAGACGAAAGCCAAGTTGGTAGCAAATTACTGGTATTACCTAGTAACTAATGTGATGTAGAGAGTAAAAAAGCTATAAAAAAAAAAAAAGAAAGGAAAGAGAGTGAGAGCGAGACAGATTGGAGGTATACTGCTACATATTGATACGTGTTGGCTTCTCCAAAGGTCAACTGAGTACTAAATGTTGTCGTCACATTCGCTTTGTGAAGATGCCAAACGCAGGACAAACAATGTCAATTGGCTTCTTTATTAGAGCTGTGGACGATTTTATTGGCATTGGATATACCCATAGCCATCTCTCACTGAAGAAAATTACAATCGGATTCATCAAACATGCCTGTATACAGCACCTTTTTCCGACATGATAATGAAGCAGACAGCTTACAGTGAGTAGATGTCTAGCGCATCATGGCATGAGACTATAAATCACTTATTTGGTATAGATCTATCATCGCAGTGATACTGGATACGTTGAAAAGACGCTCAGAAGCGTCACCAGAGGCAAGCATCTCAATATCTGTGGAGCCCTGGGCTCTTGTCCTTACAAAGGATGTCGAGTCTATCAATAGTGCATTAGCCAAACGATTTTATCAAAAGCCGGACGACCGGATGTGGTTTAATTCAATTCAAATATGGTAAAAAAAGACACATTTATACATTTCTTTTGCACACTGAAAAGGGCCACCTTTAGCCGTATCGACGCTGTGAATCAATTAAAGACTAAGCTATGTTCTCTACATGTGCCTGTGCAAGAGCAAAAGAACGACATTTTAGACATCATAGAATACGAGAAACAAGGCCAATCTCCTAGTATGGTAGTAGTTATTGATGCGATCGATTATCTGGCTCTTGATCCACCACTGAACGAAATGCAGCACTTGACTACTAGGTAAAGAAGCGAAAAAATTTTCTCTTCCTCTCAACAGGAAAGGTATGACACAAATGACTAACGAGCTCTGTTGTGGAACCAATGGCAGTTTCAATGAATTAAGCAATCTGCTGGCTTGTCTTTTGGAATCTAGCATCTACCTGAGTACAAGGAATATTGGAGTCAATATGAATCATTTGGTCGAATTGCTCTTGACTGACTCTCTGCCCTCCAATGTCAATGATGGGACGAACGAATTTCAGCGATCTTACGCTACCAAGCTATACCAAATACTACACTATTATTTAGACCATGTCTACAACCTACCCAACACCATATAAAAAAAGAATAGCGGATAACTCGGAAGCGCTGCTTGTAGCTTATCGAGCCAATTGGAGTTTTACAAAATGATAATCTCTTTTGGTACATTTTTTGACAAGGGACCACCACAGTCTCAATTAGAGTTTATGGCGCCTCTTCAAGAAAACAGTATAAATACACGTCAAATCGAAACCATTGCTTTTAATCTTTTAAATTTATTTATTATATCCATACAAAAACATTTACATTACAAGATGAACTCTTTAAATACTACTACTACATCAAACAACAACATCGACCTGATCAACCTTGATTCCCTGGATGATTGGTTAGAAAGCGATCTTCGTCAATCTGGTATCATCTTGCCTGCCAAGTCTAATGACAAGCCTACTATGACTCCTGCCACTCCTGTTACACCTGCTCAAATTCTCATGGCATCTCCTCCAATTTCTGAATGCACACCTCGTATGGACCCTCTGCTGGAACTGTCTACTCCCAAGATCAAGTATGAGCCTCTCTCCCCCATAGAAACTCCCAAGATTGAACCGCAAGACCTTTGCAACGACACAAGAACTTCAATTGACATCCAACCGTTTATCAAGGCACTCTCACTATTAAGTTCAATTCAACACCAAGATAAACAACAACACACACAACACACACAACAACACAAGCGTCAAAGAAGCGAGTCGATAGATGAAGACCAGCCTCAAGATTTGGTGGCTTTAAAACGACAAAGAAACACTGATGCAGCAAGAAGATCTCGTCAACGCAAGGCTATGAAGATGGACTCTTTGGAGAAACGTGTGATGGATTTGGAAGCCGAGAATGAACGTTTAAGGTTGCGTGCTGCTGTTGCGGAGAGTGAGCGCGCCAACATTGAAGCCAAGGAGAAGAGAAGTAGAGTTCGAATTTTGGAATTGGAAAGACAGCTTGCCGACACTCACAGATCATTATTACGACACAACAAAGACTCAACAACAGCAATGACAGTAAAGGTTTAATACTTGGACTCATGACACTCAGCACCCTCATCTATGTAGTCATCACATCACACCATTCATTTTCTTTTGCTGTATCAATTTTCTTGTGTTGATATTTGAAACAATAACAATACTTTAATGCGATAAACTATTATACAAACTCAAGGAGGTTGTGATCAATCGCACCTTCTTAACCATTCACACAAAGCGTGTACCCCATGACTTGATAGTGTCGAAAAAATGTTCTTTTTTTCATGGCTCTTTTGATAGACTGGTCTTCTCGCTAACCCCCCCTTTATACCACTCTTTGTTATGACAGTTTTACTAACTAGATTGATTTTTTTTTCTATCTAATAGGTGCTTCTTTATGTTTTAATGAGAAAAGAAACATTTAGATATTCCTTACTGGTTCTTTTAATGTTTTAATGAGAAAAGAAGCATTCAAAGATACATCTTCTGGTCTTTTTTGAATAATGTTTTAATGAGAAAATAAGCATTATG
>DF836646.1:5710-27952 GCA_000950595.1 Mucor ambiguus
GAATGAATTGACTGTATTATTGTGCAAGAAAAGTTAATTTTCAGGCATGTATAGTATGCGATATATGAAATTTGTAATGAAAGGAAAATGTGTTTGATTTCGAAAGAGGTTGTGGAAAGAGATGCATCATCTAGACTACTCCTTCGTCAACAGTCTTGGTGGCAGCTAAAACCTGGTTTGAATCTTGGCCGATATCAATGGTTCTAGTAACCACAGTAGGTTCTCCATTGGATTCTTCCAGCGTCAAAGTAACAGTGTAAGCACCTTGGCCATCGATGCCATTAATGAGTTGAGTGATCACCTCGAGTCCTCCTTCTCCATGGGTGACCGTAATGTATACAGTTTCTACTTTTTCATTATTATTACTCGTGATGCTTGAAGTAACAAACGCTGTAGCCATAGGTTCATCCACTATCTCGGTCACAAATACGATATCGGTGTCCTCAGATGAAGTAGCTTGCAGATCTTCCAAAATGACAGGGATTGTCAATACTTGAGTTGAAGTAACATGCACTGGTGCACTACAAATTTCGCATAAAGAGGATGTGTAGGTCTTGAAAACGTCCTATAATGTAGTGTGAGTTGGTGAATGGCATGTACTGGAAAAACGAATACTTACAGAGCAATGACCAAACGTCTCTGACTTGGTTTCAGTAAGTGTCTCACAGTTAATGATCAGGTTGTCCAGGCTTGTCAATGATGGGTCTCTGGAATAGGTGGTTGGTTCGCCAGTGGGACTCTTGGTAGAAGTCTGACACACAGTGGAGTACTAACAGTATAATATGAGGTGAGTATATAAAGTCTAATCAATCTTGAAACTACTTACAACGACCTGCTGTCCAATGCCATATGTGGTGCTGTCCGCTGTAATCAATGTATAGTTCAACATATCAGTGTACGCAACCAAATCGGTGGTGGTGATGGTCACTTGACTACCGTTTTCATCCACGGAAGTGAAGGTATTGCAGGTTTCGCTACTACCATGGTATCTGCCATAATAATCGTCATTGTAGTAACCCCCATAGTAGTCTCCATGACCATAGTAATGATGATTGTGCCCATCGTCATCGTAATCTCCATAATAGACGGTTGTAGCAGCACCAAAATCATCTGTAATGTAGCCGTGCATCTCAACATTGCCATCAGCGCCAATACAAGTGATGGTTAAATCACTGTGATGAACAATATGATCGCTTGTTCCAATATGCAGATGCACTTGATCAGTTTGAGTGACATGGTCTGTTGTCGTAGTAGTCGTGGTGCCCAAGAATGTCTCTGTCGTTGTAGTGACGGAAGTGTCTGTCTTGTCGATGGTAGCAGTGACGAGACGTACATCTACATCCGTCACACGTACTGTATCTGTGCTGACTGTGGTAGCTGTGGTTGTTACAACTTGCGTGTCTGTAATATTGATGGTCAATGGCAGATAAGAGGTAAATGTCTCCAGCGATGTTTGCACAATGGTGTTGTTGATGGTGGCTGTGATAAGACGCACATCGACTATCGTTTGCAAGGCAGTGGAAGTTGTGGTGGCTGTGTTGGTGACAGTCTCTGTAACAAAGTCTGTTTCGTATACATTTTGAGTGACAGTAGCTAACGCAGTAAATACATCGTGCGCAGTAGTAGTGGCAGTGGTAGTCAGGGTAGCAGTAACGAGACGGATATCCACCTCAGTGACATACTGAATGGATGTCTTGATGGCTGTAGCCGTCTCTGTGATGGTGCTAGTAGATGTATCTGTCACTGTATTCTGCATGGTGATGGTGTCATGTTGAGTAGCTGTCAAGGTATCGTGAATAGTGGCAGTAACCAAACTGACAGAAATGTCAGTGACACGAGCTGTGTATGTCGTGATGGCTGTTGTTACATCTGTTACCGTTGATGTGATGGTAGCCGTTTCTACGATATCGCGAGTAATGGTAGCGACATCTGTTACTGTATTACGCTCTGTAATGGTAGACGTTGTGCTGATGGTGGCTGTGACAAGACGAACATCAACATCGGTAACACGCTCAGTTGCAGTAGAGGTGACGGTATTGAAGTTGGTCAAAGTGCGGGTGGCTGTAGAAATCTCTGTATTGGTGATGGTGGCATAAGCAGTCGATGTCTCATGCTGAGTCGATGTCTGTGTGTTGGTGATGGTAATCAGTCTCATATCTACATTGGTGACATGCGCAGTGATGGTAGATGTGTCTGTCCTGATGATGGTAACAGGGCTCGTGGTGGTAGCCGTATTTGTGATAGTAGCCAATTCAGTCAGGACATCGCGCTGTGTAATGGTTGCTGTCGTCGTCAATGTTGCTGTGATAAGACGCACGTCCACATCTGTCACCCGTTCAGTGGCTGTAGATGTGGTGGTTGCTGTGGCAGTGGTAGTAGCTGTATTGGTGATGGTGTTGAATTGAGTCACCGTATCATGGTCAGTGACTGTAGCTGTAGCCGTGGTTGTCATGGTAGCAGTGATCAGTCTGACATCCACGTCAGTAACACGCTCTGTGGTTGTCTGTATATCAGAAACAGTTACAGTAATAAGTGTAGCCACCGTGCCGCTTTGGGTGACAGAAAGGTATTCAGTGGCTGTCTCACGTTCAGTAACAGTAGTCGTTGCGCTGATGGTAGCAGTGATCAAGCGCACATCCACGTCCGTGACATGTTCAATGATGGTTGATGTTGCCGTGATCGTATCAGTCAATGTTCGGTAATCCGTGCTGGTGACAGTAGCAGAGTTTGTGATGGTGTCGATGTGAGATACAGTCGATGTAGCAGTGATAGTAGCCGTGACTAGACGCACATCCACCTCTGTCTGTGTTTGAGTAGCTGTGGCTGTAACTGTGTTGACCAATGTATTTGTCACCGTAGCGAGGCTGGTGGTAGTGATAGTGGCTGAATTGGTGATGGTGTTTTGTTGAGTTAGTGTGGCTGTGGTTGTCAATGTTGCCGTGACCAAACGCACATCCACCTCGGTCTTGACTTGCGTTGTCGTAGATGTATCCGTAATGACATTGGTTACTGTATTGTAGACACTGCTGGTCACTGTAGATACATCGGTGATGGTCTGATAATCGGTCAGTGTAGCTACACTGCTCACAGTTTCAGTGATAAGGCTCACTTCTGTTGTAGTCACCTTGTCTGTGATGGTTGATGTCGCTGTGATGGTATCCGTGGTAGTGCGAAGATCAGTGGAAGTGACAGTTGCCAGACTGGTAATGACATCGCGTTCTGTTACAGTAGCTGTGGCACTGACAGTGGCTGTGACCAGACTGACATCCACCTTTGTAATGACATTGGTGGTCGTTGAGGTGGAAGTGCTTGTAGACGTATCCGTGATGGTGTTGAACTGAGTGGTAGTCAGGGTAGCATAGTCTGTGAGGGTCTCATAATCCGTTACCATGGAAGTGGTCGTCATCGTAGCAGTGACAATGCGGATATCAATGTCAGTGACACGTTCTGTGCTCGTGGTAGTTGCAGTCGCTGTGATGGTATCTGTGGTTGTTCTGATATCTGTATTGGTCAATGTTGCATAGTTGGTGACAGTATCCCGCACGGTGAGAGTCGATGTAGACTCAATAGTGGCTGTTACTATTCTGATATCTACAGCAGTTGTCGTTTGAGTGGCTGTACTCGTGACAGTAGCTACTGTGAGCTCGTGCTCTGTTCTATAAGCTGTGTCTGTGGTCGTTACTGTAGCTGTCGTGGTAGATGTATCATGCTGTGTTATTGTAGCCGTCGTCAGTTCATATACTGTCTCAAAGTCAGTGGCTGTCTGAGTCACAGGGTAGCTGATGGAGGCAGTGACGAGTCGAATATCAAGCGATGTCTGTGTTGCAGTGGTTGTATCCGTCTGAGTGGTTGTAGCCAGGATGGTCTCGGTGTAAGGGATTAGTGTCGTTGTGTATGGAAGATAAGATATTCTGCTGTACAAGCTAGACAAACAGGAAGACGCCACATCACCCTCCAAGGTACCTTCGCCATTTGCTCCCAATATCAAACCGCATGTGTCATGGCCCAAGGGATCCGCGACTACAATGACCTCAGTCGCAGTGACTGTAGAAGCAAGCTCTGTGACAACAATAGGAGGTATGGTGATGGTAGACGCAGGTTCGGTTACTGTGGTGGGTGGCATAGTGACAGTAGAAGCAGAGGCAGTAACAGTGTACGTGGAAGTACTCTCAATGGCAGGCAGGTTTGGACTATAGTTGTCTGTTGCCTCTGTCATTGTGCATCCCTGGCCATAACACATTTCAACCAGTGGCTCTAAATCACCCAGTACAGTAGGTAGCTCCTCACATACTGTTGGGAATGGAGGTGGCTCCACTTGATAAATCATGGCCAAACAGCCCAGAACAGCATTGTTTGCTAGAACCATGCCACATTCCACGGGAGATGTGCCTGTCATTGTGCCTATAGCTAGATCTGGTGTCACTGTAACAAAGTTGACTACCTTGACTGTGGAAACATAAACGACAGAGGCTGTGCTGGTGGATGTCAATGTAGACACTTCAGTGATGGTTTCTGCTGGAAGTGTCACGCAGGATCCAGCAGTACCAATATTGACATTTGTGGGGTTACTACCCGTACCACTACCACTACCATCGGAGCCTGTCTATACGTACATGTCCTATGAGTTTTGTATGTATAATATCTTTTTTCCAGCAACTTACGAAATCAACATAAACCGTAGATGTAGAACGAACCACCTCAACGGAATTAGTACTGACAGTAGCTGTAACGTACTCGGTAAAGAGCAACTAGATCCAACATGTAAATAGACAGAGTAAAGAAAATTCAACGATTAACACTTACACTAGTGGTAGAAGTAGCTGTATAGGTCACAATGTCTGTTTCAGACACATCCACACCGATATCCAAGAGATATTGCATCAAGATTGGGTCAGAATTGAGTCTTGCACTAAAGAAAAAGTGGATCAAACGAAACATGTCTGCACAGCTGGTCTCATCCAGGTTATTCAAACAAAAAATGAGAAGCTCAGTGTCTATTTCTGTGGGGTAGAACACTGGATCTGGTTGTGGATCCGGAGTGGGTGTGGGCGTCGAGGAAGACCAAGTAGAAGACGTGCTAACACTGCTGGAGGAAGGGCTACTGGATGCCACCAAAAAACCAGAAGGGCTTCTACTGCTAGAACTACTTGCTGATCCAGATCTAGAGCCAGATCCTGAAACAGAGGTGGAAGACGAAACACGAGATGTCGAGCTAGTATTAGATGCAGATATGCTTCTACTGGAACTACTAGCTGGTGCAGATGTGGAAGAAGTACTTCTACTAGAGCTTCCAGCTGGTGCAGAAGAAGTAACAGACACAACCACTATCGATGTGCTTTTCGAAGGTGTAGATGAACTGGAAGCTGGCACGGTAGACTTGATGGTGCTTGTCACTGTGGAGGATACCTTGGCCGTCGATGTTGCTGTTACGGTAATCGCATCCATCTGAAATACATCCTCGGAAATCACACTTTTTTCATCTTCATCAGCATGAAACGCTGGCAGATCCAATGTAGTGTATGCTTGATCCAAACTGCTATCTGACGATGCCACAACCAATGATGCTGATTGTGAGATGTCATCTGTAGCCTTTACCCTATGGCTAATGCTCATGTCAGCATAATGGCCCATACACACACACACACACACACACATAAATGCCTTTAATTTACCCTGCTGAAAGTAGTACTATGAATATGAGGAACCACGGTAGCCCGTAGCGTATGTCAGTCTTCATGTACGCCGTTGCGAAACGAAAGAATGAAAGAAAAAAGGTACAAGGAGCAACGCTACGTGTGTAAATGTAGGATATCAAGGATAAGCATGTATATATATAAAAAAAACGATATAGCTAAATAAAGTATAATTCCAATGTTTGTGTATCAAAACCTACTTTATTATTAAATAAGAAACGCATCAAAATATTGACAGCTGGCGATGCATCAGATCGGCTCATTTCAAGACCACAGCACATGAATTGCGTTTTTAGGCCCTCCCAACTTTTCCGAAAACTTGCAACGATACGCTTTTTCAATAAAGCATCTGCACACTTCGCTTTGGTCTTGGATGGCATGAGAGATGATTTCGATACATCGCACTGCTTCAGTAATGTCTTGCGTCTCGTCAGGCCCGTACTTGTTGGCAATGTAGGTGGCTAATAGGGTCAATTCATTGGAGCGGTACACATCCAGGCCCGTGTCTCGGGCGAGCTCTGCCAAGATGACGATGGCTTGCAAGTTGAACGCCAAATAATGCAGTGGTTTTGTTCGCTTTGACTCGTATGGCTGATTACCTGTCTTGGGGTCCATCTGCTTTGGCAGCGACTCGTTGAAAAATCGAAACAGGACAGTAGACACCTGAGGCGATACTGGGTTCAGGAACTGTTCAATGGACGCCAATTGCACGATATACCACGTATGAATGTTGTTTCTAGCTGCTGCTGCTTCCAATGCGACAGGACTGGTTTGAAGCCACGTCAGATAGCTGCCGAACCAAGAGTGTATATATTGCTTTAATGCATAATAGCCATGGAATGCTTCTAAAAGAGGCAACAGATTCACGATACGGGATAACCTGCGAATAGGACAGAGATTAATTTACCCTTTTTTTTCATTTATGATGACAAACAAACAGATGCCACTTTCTTACACGCGCGAGGTGATGACCCCTTCACCACGTCCCCATGGTGAATGGTTCTGAGAACCTCTGACAAATTGAGCGTAATTGAGGTTGGGGTTCATGCGTGTCTTTTCATTGACAAAGAAAGTGTCCAACAATGCTACAGCGTAAATGGCAAAGTTTTCATTGTTAAAAAAGTAGTATCCCAAGCAGAGAAACTGAAGGTTCTCGGCTACGGATTCCAATTGAACTTGATCCTTGACATTGCCAATGTCTGCAAGGCCATGTTAGAAAAGGTACGCATGCGTCGTAGGCGCTCTGATCAAAAACGACTTGCCTGGATTTCTCTTGCCATCTTTACGAATGTACCTTGTATTGGGGTCTTGAGGGTTTTCCTATTCACATTGCACACTTTTTTTTTAGACATTACTATACAATTGCATGAACACAGGGCTCATCTTACAGGCCACCAATATCTAGAATAGATATTCATTAGCTCGAAACAAATATTTGCATGCAGTGCATATTTACGGAGCATAGCTGAGAAAATCTCGCGCATCGCCGGTAGGTGCCATGTGAGGCTGCTTCTTATCAAACGTAACGCTAAAGGGTCCATTAGTCAAAGCACTGTTGGCGAGTCTTTCCAAGCATTTGTAAGCTTCCTTTGTTCTTTCTGTGGGCCCTGTTTGTTTCTGGAGCTGTAGTTTTCGTAATGAAATGTATTCGACTTCTGGTTTCCTTGGTCCCATTGTTGTGCTGGTATGCTAACAGTGTCAAAAAAGAATAAGAAAAAAAAAAGAACTATAATAGAAGGACACTGAGATTCATTCCACACACACACACACACACACACACACACAAAAGTGTAATATGACGTTTTGAAATTCATGCCAAGCGTGTCGTTTATATTGTTATCATTTATATACTGCTTTTACATGCGGCTTGATTGTCAATCTGGCCAGGTTGCTGAAGTAAAGCACCTGTCAAATGTGTCGCAATGGCTCGAGCACCCAACGTTTTTTTATTTCAACTTGATATCAATGCCATCCGATTCTCTCTGGATAGGCAGCATGTCTATGGATTCCTTTTCTCTGATTTTGATTTCGCCCTTGTCCACATCTGATTTCGCCTTTTGGTACATCCACAATCCAACAAATGTCAAAAAGATGCCGAAAAATTGTGTCGTTGAAATATGCTGTCCAAACCACACAATGCTCATCACAATAACAAAGATCCTCTTGAGCAGCGACAAGATGGAGTAGGTGACAGGCGATGTTAAGCTGAGGGTGGTGAATGCAAACCAATTCTGAGAAAAGTTCATGGTGCCATTCAGAAAGAAATAGATGACCAGCTTGGCGGTAGACATGGTATATTCAGCATCGTTGATTGGTGGCTGTTGTTGATCAAAGAACAAGCCGCTGCCATCGTAATACATCCATAGTGGAACCATCAAGATGAACGAGATGGTGGACGAGTAAAACAGTACATTTAATTTGTCCAGCTTGTTGGGGTTTCGATCTCCTAGTTTTGACTCCTTGAACAGCAGCTTCTTGCTAAAGATATTTTGAGTAACAAAGATGAAGCATGAGCCCAGGGCACACGACAAGCCAACAATGTTGTTGGAAAAGGTAAACGAACAAGCAAGAATCACGCCAACTGTCAGCGGTATCAGGGACACATAGACCCTTTGTGTGTAGCTGACTTGAAAGACCAATCGATAAAAAAGCACGGTAAATAATGGTGCCAACGCCTATCCATGTGTATCGATTGAGTTGGATAGACCACATCACAATGGCAAACATTTCCTTACCTTGATTGTATGGACTAAGCTCACAGGGACTCTACTAATGGCGATGCTGGAAAACACATGGCCCACAATCAAAAACAAGGCCAATGGTGTAATTGTCTTGAGAATATCGTGTGTGGGCGATCGAATGCGACTTGACTTGAACACGGTAATCACATAGCACCAAAAAGCAACCAACCCAAATTGCACAAACGTCAGTGTTACTGGGAACTGGAACGCATTCATGATGGATTTACCCACATTGTTGGTCAATGAGCTGGAGAGATACCACATGCAACAGTTTAGTATGAACTTGAGGTTGTCAGACAAGACGAAATGGTGTTGTCGGTTACCTGTAGGTAACACTTGACTCCACATAGCAAAGCGATTTCCCTTGTCCTTATCATCATCGGCTATATGTCGTGTCGATAAATCACTCTGTAGATCTGGATCAGTGGTGCCTTTCAAGAAGGAAAATAAACCTCCTCCTTCTTTGTTGGATCGTGTGATGCCTGGCGGGGAGAAGGTGCGTATACTCGCGGCCTGTCTTATCTTGCTTTCATTTGTTATCCAGGTAGGCGTTGCCAGGTCTTCCGTGGTTGAATGGCGTAGTTTGGGGGCGTTGTTGATGCCTGGGTATGAGGAATACTCTTCATTAAGATTTCTCGCTACTTCTCGAGAACTAGGTTTGGTAGCAAACATAGTTGGGTGATTTTCATTATGAGATTCTACTTTTTAATAACTCGGCACCGGTACCTTAAACTTACAAATTAGTCACAGGCTTCATTCACTACGAAGTCGGCAAATGTCCTTAGCAAAGAGAACAACGAATATAAGAAAACGATCGCCCACCCAATGAGAGTATTTTCCTAGCATGAATAACCAGAATGAACAGAGATGGTAATGAATCCCCTTTTTCTCTATTTAACATAAAATGAAAGCTAGAATCCATCATAAACCTATATTGCCCATTCGACCTCTTAAACCTAAATCGATGCTTCCAATGCAAAATCTACAAATCCAAAGTCTATCATTCCATCACCATCCTAACGGCACCACATATATGACCATCAATCCCGACCTTGTAACTTTGGATTCAAAGGAATTAATATCAATGCTTGAAGAGAAGAGAGATCGTATAGAAGCAGGAAACAATGAATATATTCTCGGTAGGGACATTTTGACAGCAATACACAAGCACCCGGCCAAAAGCGACAATACCGATGCGTCTGGGAATGGTAATATAAGCAACTATCACTCTTCAAACTTAAAGGAGCCAAAGCGACCAGCAAATGCATTTATATGCTACAACATTGCATTGAGAAAGAAGGTCAAAACTCTGTTTCCTAACTATAGTAACAGCGATGTCTCGAAGATTATTGGCGGAATGTGGAAATCAGTTGGAAAGTCTGAAAAGGATAAATACATAAAACAAGCTGTTCAATGTAGAAAACGACACAAAGAGAAGTTCCCCAACTTTGAATACAACATCAGACGAGAAGCAACATTCAACTTTGAGGATTACTCAGGTTTGCAGACAGCTAACGATTGGGAAAGGTATCTTGATTGGTGCATACAAAACTTTACAACTGAAGCTTCAGTTGGTGCTTTGCAATACAACAATGAATTAAAGATCAATTCAACATCTACTCAATGGCAAACATCAGCAATGGAGCCCCAATTCGAATGCGCAAAGTTCAATGGTAACACGTCTCAGAATCTTCAAGTATCAAGTGAATGGAACGAAGTATGCCACATAGTTTCTCGATTTTTTCCTGGAGCATCCGATCAGAACGAAACAATGGATGAGCAGTTTTGGAGAAGTTTAGATAATTTCGACCTCTTAAATGATTTGAGCATAGGGTCCTCCCCAAATTTAAGAGAGAGCCTCAATGAGCCCCAGTTTTACTCTTAATTCGATATCAAGTACAATAAACTTTCCAATTCACTCACAGTATAAAAAGTGAAGGCTTGTATACAAATAAAGCCTATTATTGCAGCCTGAGTCATGGAAAATGACATTAAAAACTAGGCAGTACTGAAGTTATTTTACTGGATATTATGAATAGTCTTATCCTTGTAATTTTAACATCAGATAGTAATTTGAGGTTGTAGCTTTCTTTGTTGTAATTCATCTAACGCTTATGTCTCACTACAACAACAACAACCCAAGTTGGGACTCTTCCTTGTAATAAAGACGCCATATCATAAAGAAAGCATGGTTTTGACCAATGTTTATTTGTAGTACTGGACCAGATGTCATCACTGCCAACTTTAATGACCTGACAAACGAGTTTGAGGTGACTCCCAGCAGACGTCCTCCAACACGATCCAAGTTCGATTTTGGGAATGCAGCACCATCACAGAGCTGGGCCATGGAGTCGCAACGTGGTTGGGGAGCCACACCTGACAACCAAACAGCTTGGAACCACCAGGAGGACGAACATGAGTACACAGCTAGTAAATTCAGCACACGAGAGACATTAGCCACCACGTTCAAGTTAAACCTGGATATTGAAGATACACCTGTATTCTCTAAAGTCACCGACTATACAGCATTTCGCAATCAAGATATCGTGCCCGACTTTGAGCAGATTGTTGCCTGTGACGAACTGAAGGATCCAGAGGAATGGGAATCACGAGGCTGGAGAGACCCTTTTCCAGACGTTCCCATCAATCGTGTCAAGGCACCCTACGACACCATTGACGAATACCTATATACCCACTTTGAATTGATGCGGCAAGATTTTTTGATCCCTTTGCAAAAAGCGGTGAGAGCATACAAGGAGGCGTACAATTACGCCAAGAATCAAGAGGACGTTGGTGTAGCCATGGAGCAAGCATCACAGCAGAAGCCCTACAGACTATATGAACATGTAAGTATGCCCTGTGTTTATACTTTAGTGGCCCGTGATTGATGCATCTCGACAAGGTCCATTTGAATGCCATCGTGTTTGGTAGTCGTCAACCGCTGTACAGAGTCAGCTTTCGTTTGCCCTACCATGTTCATGTCAACTGGCGGCAATCCAAGCGTTTGATGCCTGGCTCATTGGTCTTGTTATCCAAGGATCACTTTGTCAAAGACTTGAAGATTGCAACTGTCGTGAATCGTGGTGACGAGCCTATGCGTGGACCCGACCGCTTCGAGTTTTTAGTGGACATTTACCTTGAAAGAGACGACGATGAGCAGCCCTTGGGTTTTGGAGATCCATCGTTGACAGAGGATGATACGTACGTGATGCTTGAAGCCACAGACGGCTACTTTGAAGCATACCGCCATGTTTTGAAGGTTTTCAAGAACGTCAAGCCGAATGAGCTCCCCTTCTCAGACTACTTGGTCAAGCTGTCTAATGAAGTCCTGGTGCCTCATTATGCGGCTAAAAAGCGTGTCTATGATATCAATGTACAATCGAGGAATGCACGCCGGGATTGCTGGCCTGTGGATATTTTACAAAATTGGCCTGAATATCCTACTGGCATGGATCGTACGCAGATGGATGCTCTGAGGACCATTTTATCACACAATCTTTCTATTGTCCAAGGTCCTCCTGGTACAGGTAAAACGTATGTTGGTACTTATGCTATGCGCGTGCTTCTGAATAATTATGATGGCTCGCTGGGTCCTATTGTATGTATCTGCCAGACAAATCACGGTAAGGCTGGATTCAACAGTGCGACATGTGTGTTGTTGTACTAAATAGCGTCTCCTTTGAACAGCTCTGGATCAATTTTTAGAACACATTCTGGACTATAGCCACGAGATTGTGCGTGTGGGTGGTCGATCCAAGTCTGAGATGTTAAAGGACTATACATTGTTCGAGTTGAAAAAGACGCATGAAAGACCTCGTGGCATCAGTCGATTGTATCGTGAACGTGATAGCATCATCAAGGAGATCAAAAATACCATTGTTGAATTATATGAAGAGCCCTGTGTTACGATTGAATTCATTGAAAGCATCAATGGATTGAAGCCCAAGCAGATTGACTCTTTGAGAAGAGCGGGTGAGCGTGAAAGAAGCAAGCCTGTTGCTGCTGCCACCAGCTTGAACAACTTTGTGGTGGACAGTGATTCAGATGATGATTGGGTCATTGGTGCTGCTCCAACTCCCAAGGGCCCAGTGCCTGTGAACAACAAAACCAAGAACAACAACATAAACCAACGAAAGCAACAGCTACCCAACAGAGGTAGAGGCGGTCCAAGAGGCAGGAACGACTCGAGAGGCATCAAGCATGACTGGGCTGGTGGCAACCCCAACACTGTCAACGCTGTCAAGGAAAAGACGCCAAATCCTGTGGAAGCATGGCTCAAGGATGCGATTGATTATGTCGCTGATGCTGGAGAAATGTCGTCTTTGGCGAATGAATTGAAGGAAAGTATCTTGGAGCAAGACAAAGGGCTCGTATTCGATGACAGCAACGAGGAGCGTGACATGATTGAAGAAGAAGAGCTCCAGGAAGTGATTGGGCAATTCCAAGGTGACGATCAGGAGCTGAAGTTCCCATTCATTCAAATTGGCAAAAGCTACAAGCGCCAGACAGAAGTGGACTTGGGTGAACGCCCTGAACGAAAGATTGTCAACTACAGCAAGATGAAGACCAACAACTCGTTTGATGCTAGCAAATTCAACTTTTTCGAGGACAACATTGAACAAGTGCTGCAAGAGGAGGACAGCTACAAATACTCGCTGGACAGATGGATGAAGGACGATGACTTGTCCATGTGGCCTCTGCAAGTTCGTTTGAAGGCTCACAAGCAATGGGTCGATCAACGTAACGCTGGTCTTGAAGCAAAGCTGAATGCCTTGATGAAGCAATACTACCAGAGATCGCAAGAGATTCGTAAATGTACCGCTGTTTCTGAAGCCAAGATCTGTAGACAGAATCGAGTTGTCGGCATGACAAGTACTGCTGCTGTAAGTATTGTATGGACCGTTTGGCAGAAAGAGAGACACTCAATCCATCTTTTAGGCCAAATACCACGACTTGTTGGAAGAGATGCGTCCCAGAATCATGGTTGTAGAAGAAGCTGCTGAAATGTTAGAGTCCCATATCATATCTGCATTGACCAACTCGTTGGAGCATCTCGTTTTGATTGGGTAGGCTGGCCGAATCTCCCTCTCACTCATCTTATACTAACCCTTTATGCATAGTGATCATCAACAGCTGCGACCCTCCACTTCAGTACATGAATTGGCAGAGAACCACGCTCTGGGTGTCTCTCTCTTTGAGCGTCTTGTGATGAACGATTTCCCCTTCACTCGTCTGTCCCATCAAAGACGTATGCGTCCTGAAATTCGCGCTCTGATCAACCCCATCTACAAAGACCCTCCACTTATGGATCATCCAGATGTAGCAACCTATCCTCCTATTCTTGGTATGGATCAATCTCTGTTCTTTTTGGCACATAGTGAAGATGAAACCAACTTGAGCGATTCTGCGTCCAAGGTAAATGAGCATGAAGCCAAGATGGCAGCCAAATTAGCCATCTATTTGATACTGCAAGGTTACCGCCCTGAAGAGATTACAATCATCACCATGTATGCAGGACAAAAGACCATGATCAAGCGTGCTCTTCGCGACGAAAGAAGACTCGATGTTGATCCCGAGCCTATCCAAGTCAGCAGTGTGGATGGCTATCAAGGTGAAGAGAACAAGATTGTCATTTTGTCTCTGGTTCGTAGTAATACTGCTGGTCAAATTGGTTTCTTAAAAGTGGTCAATCGTGTGTGTGTTTCGTTGTCCAGAGCTCAGCATGTAAGTTGTTGTGAAGCAAATATGTCTTTTGTTGTACATCTATTGACTGTATTGTAGGGCTTCTATATACTCGGTAATGCTCGACTTTTGTGCGAAAAGAGTGATCTCTGGAATGAGATTGTTGGCAACCTGGAAGAGCAAAATGGAAACATGATTGGTACAAAACTAGTTCTCAAATGCCAACGCCATGGCGAAACTACAGAGATTCAATGGCCTGTTGATTTCACAATGGTTGAGGAGGGCGGCTGTCAACAACCATGCAATGAAAGGTTGCCCTGTGGCCACAAAGTAAGTAAAATATGAACCAACCACAACACTGATATGATGCTGACACTTGCTTATTCTAGTGTACGTTAAAATGTCATCCATACGATCATAGTGATTACTATTGCAAACTGCAATGCGAAAAGGTTCTTGATTGCAATCACCAATGTATGCGTCGCTGCTGTGAAGCATGTGGACCTTGTATTAAGCCATTGAGTTGCAAGTTGCCATGTGGCCATACACTTGACTCTGAATGTGGTAAAATTAGACGCCTTGCGCTCTCGCCTGGAAATGAAAAATGTCCTGTTTGCAATGCCCCTATTAGATAATATACCTAGCTTCTCAAATAAAAGGGTTTGTCTTTTAGCCCATATCTGCGTGGAGGCAGAGATATCAAGGATTTATATCCCAAGCACATCACTGCTCGGTGCTTAGCGGCGTTTGAAATGTATTGGCAAGATGTGGGGTTTTTCGACGGATTTGACATTTTTTGAAAATTTCTGCAGCTTTAAAGAGCTTTTACTACCCAAAGCTGCTATGTAACGTCGAGAATGTCTATAACAAAACATGTGTTTTTTGACGTGCTCTATACGCTTCCAACTTTTGTTTTACTTTTTTCCTCAAAAGATGCATCGCAACCCTTGAATATGTTGAATTTCAACAAATTAATGACAACTCAGAAAACTACATCTAGAGTTTTTGATTTTATGTTTCCAATGCAAAGATACGCAAATTTGAGGCTTAGGGCCACAGCAAATGCATTGCTGAAAAGTTGCATTCCTCGACTGAAAATGCGAGATTTGTTGCAATGAAGGATTTTGCCTTGGTAAGACTCGTCCAAATTGAAGGATTTTCGATGATCTGAAAAAAATTGGGAAATGAAGTGGGATGGGTACCCTTGATCGAGAGCGATCGTTTGGTGCTAATTTGACCGTTATCGAACGCCTAGACGATGAGAAATAGATGGCCAAACGTGTGGGTTCTACTAGGTTTTGGTACATCTAATGCGTAGTTTTTGCTGGATTTGTTCATTTTAGATACTCGTAACGTTTCTAGTATATTTATCCGGTGTCCAAGATTCACCAGGTACAAAGCAGGTGTGATACGAGTCGAGTACATTGGGAAAAACCTCGTTTTTAAAGCTTAAATTACCAAGTTTATATACCAAGATCTCTGCTTTCAGATGACTGAATGAGATACATGATCCATATCAATTTGTGAAAGATCCCAGGATGATCGCCCTTGGCCGTGGAAGGTAATTCAATGGTTCACAAGAGTCCATCCGAGGAATACAAGTGTGATTGAGGCCAAACCACCTAGAATGCCGCTTGACACCATAAGTCTTAATTATGGTGAATTTGATACATGCATCGACCAATTTGATGGTATTTTGTGGAATTTGCTGGTATATCACGATGAGAGATCTACGTAAAACCTTGCAGAAAGACAATCTTTCTATAAAATCGCCAGCCATCAGGCTGGAGTGATCGCCATAGGGTGATGCCGCTTCTGCCCATTCACTTACTTTAGATAATGCACCACCCTTCCGAGATACAGATGAAATACCATTTTGTCGATTTGCCAAATCAAGGCAATAAAGAGTAAAAATAAACGGCACATGGCCCCCAACTCTTTTAAAAGGCAAATAAACGATAGGAACTGGATGGGATGGTACAAAAATGATTGACAAGGCATCAAGGAAATAGCGATAAAGCTCTTTTATATATTTTTAAATGTAACACTAGATGTATGAATGGTGTGAATAATTAATAGCATCCCTCGTTAGCTTATCTAGCTCAAAGATTATCAGTAATTGCATCTGAAATTAAAGCTATCAGTTGTACATTGGTAATCTTATATGCAAAAAAAAGTAGACCCGACGCCTCGTTGCAAGAGACGTAGAGCTCGAGATCAGTCTGACGCTATTTGCCTGTACAATTACACGATAACCCAAACCAACTGCCAAAAGTGGGATTCGCTCCCATCTTCATTTTCGCTTCCAAGCTAATCTTTCTGAATTGGCTACTTGCTGGAAAAAGCGAGTACAAAGTTTGATTACAATAACCACTCTTTGCTTGTGTTACTCATCAAAGGGTATTATATCTCTAAAAGATTTTCGCACAGTATTGTTTTCTTTTTTTTCTCTCATTTTCTTCTTTTTCCTCAATGCCATTCGATACAGTAGGAAGATCTCAGAAACGTTTAAAATGCATATTTTCATCATTGGAAGATGAGGACCAAGATGACTTGTATTCGCCATTTGATTTCCCTCCATCTCTGTTTGTAGAATCTGCAAGGTTTAGCCCCAACAGCAAAGAGTCATTCTCCAACAACCACAGCAATGGCAATAGAAAATTTAGTAACGCATCATACAAAGAGACATCATCTTCTAGCACCATCTCAGATTTGATTGACGCATCACCGCATCAGCAAAGCAGTAATGGTAGTGATGTCCAATCCTCCGTCTATTCTCTCTCATCAGCCATGGACTCGTCCTTTTGGAACCAGCCCAAGATATCCATCCCTTCTACTAATGAACTGGATATATGGTCCAAATTCAATCTCTCATACACTGATGTAGGCATCAACATGGAAGCCAATGTTACAAATGCATCAGATCTGCATTCTCTCATAGATGCATTCAGTAAACTTTGTAACACTCCGTCCGTGGCATCACATGACCCACTTTCTCACTCCATGCCTTTGCCTCCCCAATCACCATCAACCATCTCAGGTGATGAGTACAACAGCAATTGGATTTCATCAAATCAATCTGTCGCAAGTTCGAGCAGCGGTATCACACTTTGCAGAAACAAATCGCATAAATTAAAGCCAATCAACTACTTTGCATCCGTTGGAAGACTTGGTCAACTTTCACATCCACACTCCAAGCATGGTCAAATGAGCCTCAAGCAAGTAGCAGATGCCTGCGTGGACACTTACTTTGACTGTTGGGTCAGAAATACACCTATTTTACGAAGAGAAGAATTCATGGCGTGGTATGAAGCTCAGCCTGATCCAATGAACACATTGATTGTCAATGCCATGTGTGTCTGTGTCTTTAGACATATGGTGCTGCATCACTCTCAGTCTGGACTGGAGCACTTTATTGGAGATCAAGACACCATGTTGGAGCAAGAAGAGTACTTTTTCGTCAAGGCAAGAGACTGTCTATCCCAATCATTTGATGATCCCGATCGGTTTACTATCATTGGCATCTTGCTCATTATTCACAGAGCTGAACCCAGTCGTCGACATCATTATGCTGGCATGGCTGTGTCTGCACTTCATGAACTGGAGATTTACCCTCGTACAATTGAAGAGGCAGATGATGAATCTTATGAAAAAGAAATGGATACCCGTTTATGGTGGTTCGTCTGGGCATGGGACTTTTACCTCTATTCCTCTGGAAACCCTAAGAATACGCCTCAGCCAAGAGTACCAGGCAGCGAAATTGATTTGCCTCGTATCATGGAACAAGATATTGACGACAATGAAATTGCCATAATCGCCTACATTTACTGCTTGCGACTGTGGAAAATTCAGGCACACTTCATCTCCACTGTGTACGAACAGGAATCAGACATGACTGTAGAACAGCTCCAAGAATACGATCGACAGCTGCTCGCATTCTACGCAGAATTACCAGAATATCTCAAGTTTGATAGTGGCTTTGAATATGGGCACGAAGATCTGCTGTTGGCCTGTACCCGTGTGAATATTGAGTACAATGCAACCCGCATTATTCTTCACAAGCTGTTTGTACCTGACGTTACTGATTCTCGGCCGAGCAAATCATCTTTGGAGTCCCTAAACATATGTTTGGAGATGGCCTTGAAGCAACTGCCCACCCTCAATTCACACACATTCCTTCCCGGTGGTCGCTGTGCATTTGATCGTGATGAACTATGGAGAGCAAGCGAAATCATCACCATGGCCATGGATATCTACCGCACCTGTGCTTCCATTCAAGACCGTGCCATCATCCTTCACAATATCAGTGCTACCGAATTTGAAAATGGATTAACCAGAGCCCTTGAAATTTTGAAGAGCACCATGGAGTTTGAGACTCTCAGTAGAAACTGGATACAGGTGGCAGACTGGCTGGAAGTAGAGATTCGCAGGCACGAGCTCTACTCTAGTCCTCGCTCAAGACCTCATGACAGTAGTGGAGTAACTCAAGATAGACAACATCCCACCTTCTTTTTGGCCAACTTGAAATCAGATGCTGAAAAGAAGAGACGTGCTGGTATGATAGATACAGTAAAGAACCAAACTGAGCTGATTCGGCGCCTGTCTACATCGTCTACAACGAGTACGGATACAACATCCTTCATGTCACCACCACCTACACCATCACCATTATCCACAATATCACCAGCATCCTCATATCCGCCTTCTGCCGGTCAATATCATCATTATAGCAAGACGCCTTCCCCTCACTTACTTATGGAAAGACCCTCTCAAATAAGAAAGCCCTCAGCTCATTTCACCAACAATATAAACCCTATGCAATTTGTCTCTACTACATTCTCGGCATCATCCAACACAACTACTTCCACTTCCTTTGTACAATATAATCCTCATTCATCTTCTTTATCATCATCACCATCATCACAACAACAGCAACAACAACAGCAAACAAATATGAAAAATCAACCAAAATTCAGATACTTTAGTCCAAGAAAGATGAACAAATTCATGTTTATTGATGATAATCCAATGGCATAATATGTTAAATAATAAAATCAGCGTCAAAGACTTTTTATTAAATGTCTTTTTTCTTTTATTTCAAGTAGTTCTATGATAGTACAAATACAGATGCTGGTTGATCTGGTTTAACGCATGGTGACCTAGAATTACATTAGATTGACGATCACAGATTTCGTAATTACTCATCACTTACCAATTCTTCGGCAGCAGAAGGATGAATAGCAACACAGGCATCAAAGTTGGCCTTGGTAGCACCCATACGAACAGCAACACCGAAGCCTTGAAGGATCTCATCACTGCCTCTGCCTAGAATGTGGACACCAACAACCTTCTCATCAGCACCAGCACAGACAAGCTTGTATGCAGTGGGTTCCTTGTGTTCAAGCATGGCGAAATACATGTTGGTGAATTTACTGGTATAAGTCTTGACGTTTTCATCACCAAACTTGGCACGAGCTTCGTCTTCGGTATAACCGATGGTACCAGCAGTGGGATGAGAGAAAACGACGGTAGGGATGTTTTCATAATCAAGCTTAGAATCCTTGAATTGCTCACCACCAAAGAGACGGTCAGACAATTTACGACCAGCAGCAATAGCAACTATTTTTTACCCCGTTTAGCAACATTTAAAAGGTCCTCAATTCCTGTGCACGTACCTGGTGTTAATTCGGCTTTACCACAAGCATCACCCAAAGCATAAACACTGTCAGAGGTTGTGTTTTGATAATCATCAACAGCAATGTAACCCTTCTCAGTCAAATCAACATTTGCAGACTTCAAGTTGAGCTTCTTGATGTTGGGCAAACGACCAACAGCCCAAACAACGGTATCAACTTCCAATGAAGCAGAATTACCATCAGACTCATATTGAACAGTAATAGGGCCAGATTCTCCTTCACGGACCAATGCCTTGACGCTGGAATCAAAAGCGAAATCAACGCCTACACTTTGCATCTCCTTTAACAAGTTTTCGCGAATGATGCTGTCGAAACTACGAAGAATATGCTTTGTGCGAGAAAAGACGGTAGTCTTTGTTCCCAAAGTGTTGAAAATACCAGCCAACTCAATACCAATATAACCAGTACCGATGACTGCAACTCGCTTGGGTTGATGTTCAAGATCGAAAAAGCCGTCAGAGTCAATACCGAGATGAGCTCCAGGAATATCAGGAATCAAAGGATGACCACCTGGATATACAGTGCTTAGTACTCTTCCGTTCTTTTACCTTGCCCTTTACACTTACCAGTAGCAATCAAAATCTTCTTTGCTTGAACATCAATGGTTTCTGTTTCTGACTTTTGAACACGGACAGTGTTCTTATCGACGAAGCTAGCAAAACCTTGAATGTGTTCTACCTTGTCATTACCGAGGTTTCTTTCGTAGATACCATTAAGACGCTTGACGTAGGCATCACGCTTCTCCTTGAAGAATTGCCAATCGAATTTGACGGGCTCATGGTCACCAAAACCATACAGCTTAGCATCGCGAAGGGATTCAGCAATAGAAGCAGCATTCCACATGACCTTCTTGGGAACGCAACCAACATTGACACAAGTACCACCGAGACGATGTTGAGCTTCGATGAGAGCGACTTTGGCACCGTGAATACCACTAGCACGACGAGCAGAAGCAAGGCCGCCAGAGCCACCTCCAATAACAAGGTAGTCGTAAACTGGCTTTGCTGAGAGCATTCTTTTAGTTATATAAGACAGTTTTTGTGCTTGATTTTTTTTAGGAAAAACTCAATGAAGATTTGAGTTTTGTTGATGTTTTATATATATATAAAAGCAACTAAAGAGAAGAGATGTTAACCTTAACCCCTTGGTTTAATTTTATATCAAAAATCATAGCGGCTGATCAAATTTTTAATCCACTTGATTTGTCATCCTGATGGATGGCGTTTGTTTTGCTTGAAATCACTAGAAAAATTCTGGACCAAGTCTTTCTCATACTTTTTGTGAAGATTACTAATGATATGTATTCAAAATTTGGCTTTAGATTCACTGTATATACAATTCGTATGGCTCCAAGACAAAGGCGAAGCACAGAATGTTCTAAATCCATTGGCTGAAGAAACTGTGCGACTGGCCATTGATATTAAGCATAAATATGTTGCATTTCAAATCTTTACCTATAAGGTAGAGCTACCTTGGTAATCGACATATACAAATAGCAATTTCTACTCTGACAGAAATAATTTCAATTGAATTTCCATCTAGATAGACTGCTGAACTAACGGAAACCACGAATAATTGCTACCAAATGACAAGCAAATCAAAAGTAATCTATCGTATCAGAAATAAACTATTAGTTAAAAAGCATGAAATTAATCAGGTAAAGAATATTATTTATTACATTAGAAAATAAGAGGGTTAATATACTATTCGAACTGAGGGAAGTAATGTGAGGATAAGGTATTAGATGGGTTGGTCTGGGTGATAGTGTGATAGATCAGGAGTTCTAATGGGGTAATGGTTGACAGCTATTATTGGATGATTCTATGGATAGACGTTGGTACTACTGATTGTAATAGATATTACTATTATGCGAATAATACTTATGATCGGTTAACGGGGTAACGGTTGGTCATAAGTATCAATGACGGATAAGTAATGAGAAGGTGTGTTTATTGAGATGGATAAATATAATTGAGAAAGAAAGGACAAGACAGATAGATTCACTAAGGTTCATTTGAACTGGATTCTTATCGTATCTATAAGGATTAGGGAAT
The DNA here is from genome assembly GCA_000950595.1 of Mucor ambiguus. Lineage (NCBI taxonomy): Eukaryota > Fungi > Mucoromycota > Mucoromycetes > Mucorales > Mucoraceae > Mucor > Mucor ambiguus. Next base: position 27,577 of record DF836646.1, read on the forward strand.
TAAATGGGAATTGATATGTAATTATTAGAGTCGGATCATTACAGATTGGATCTATTGTCCTGAACATGATATGTCATTACTGGATTGGTAATTGAAACCAGTTTCATGTCAAACTTTGTGATATGAAGTGCTCTGCGCTTAAAATTTACGTTTCTTGGATTTGAACACACGGTTTGAAAATGACACATTAAAAGGCTCAGAGTTGTGCAGCACATTCTGCCACTAAACAACAATGAAGTGGTCTGAAATACCTGCAGAGTACACTTGCCGCAATACAAATTGTAATATACCTGTCAATGGTAATACAGTTGATGCGCCTTTTAATTCTGCACAAGTTTATTAGGGCTACTGTACGTTTATTCTTGATTTTTAGAAT
>DF836645.1:4651-19957 GCA_000950595.1 Mucor ambiguus
CTAAGCAATGCGTATTGAACTAGTTTGGACTATACCTGGGATAATCTGGGGGCAGGTGTAGAAATCCATGATTATATTAGTGCCGGTGGAAATTGTGATCAATATCTTGGCTGTGTGCCCAACCATGTAACAACCACACCTTCTCCTATTGTGCATCCTACTCAAACCTTCATCACGAAATCAAGAACTCGTACCTGGCCTTTCACAAGAACACCATTCCTCAGACCCAAAACCACCACGGTCACCTATCAAGGCATTGCCGTTTCCACGATTGCCATCACTTTTATCGATGTTGAAGAAAGCACCTCAACAGAGACCACTGTCATCACCACCAGCGTACCAATAACAAGTACTTTGGATACCACTATTGAAGTAACTACAAGTGTGCCTGTTACTCTCATATCTGGATTAGAAACTATCACCATCACAACCGAAACAACCGAAACCATCACGGATCCAACTTCCACCTTTGATACCATGACCACCATAACGACCGAAACAACTAAAATAGTGAGAACCACTGAAACCGAGACTATATATACCTTTTCTGATACCACATGTCTGGAAGACGAGACTCGCATCGTCACAGTTGATTCAAGCACTGATTTCGTTACAGTACCCCAACCAGCTCATACCACCACCGTTACAGTGACAAACGATATCGTTACAGTCACGGCAGAAGACAGTATCTTCTCTGCTACAGAGTATGCAACAAGAACAAGAAGAAAGCTTTTGATCAAAACTGTCACCCAAGTAAAGACTGACTGTAATGCAGGCATTGGCGGTGCTACTATTGTCACTGATGGAATTGAAGAAACTTGTACTGATGAGTCGCGCCATGGTCATCATCATGGCCATCATCATGGTCCAGGTGAAAAGTGCGAAGAAGGAGAAGATGATGATGAAGGTGACAATGACTATAAGAAGCACCATCATAAAAATGACAAAAAAAATTACGATGATGAAGAGGGAGATGAAGATGAGGATAAAGATGACTACTATTAGAAACTAGCACATGTATTGAAACTATTCAGTAGACATCAATAAAATCAAGGCATATTAAAGCTGAATGATCGATTAAACTGTAAATGTCTTTCTCATAGACCATATATTATGGGTGTATCCAGGTTTACACACACACAAAGGAAAAAGTTAGTAGCTTCATTTTAATGCAGCCATCGCATGATGACGACCTTGCCGAACATGATACATTGATTGCAATTAGAATATATGTACAACACATCTAAGGATCACTGATGAAACCACACTTTTTCCAAAAAAAAAAACTCATTTTTCATGTTTAACGATCTTCCACAAGAGCTGCAGTCCAAGGCGCTTTCTTATGTGCGTCAAGAGGGTCTGATCAATATTGCAACTTGCAGGGCTGTCTGTAAGCAATGGAACACCCTGTGCATGCAAATCATGCGCACTCAAGGCATCAAGGTCTCTTTAAAAAGCAAGCGCCAATCCAAGCAATTTCTGCAGCTGTTGAAAAAGCACAGAGACTTCAGTTCAATCATTCAACAAATTGTGGTACGAAGCAAAGTCTATTTTATGGATTTCATCGCCATTCTGTGCCATTGCCCAAACCTCCAGGTATTGGATTTAGGTGGACAGAGCTTCTTTTACTGCAAGCTACATCAGCTACTCTTGCAATCTGAGAATACGAGATGGGCTAGAGATTTACCCCATATTGAGGAGTTCAAGTTTGATGATCCGGGCGAGGTGTACTCCTTGGAATCCATGTTGAATAGCAGTGTGATCTGCGCAGACATTGGAGCATTTCGACGTTCAATCAAGCATTTGCATGTAGTGTTGGACTTTATCGATGCGCCTGGATTTTATCGCAGCAGCCGTATGCTGAAAGACGCTTTATGTGACATGCCAAACCTCCAAAAGATCACAGCAAGATACGCTGACATGTTTCCAGCTGATATATTCATTGAGGATGTACTGAACAGCAAACTGCAAAGGCTGGAATCGGTTTTATTGGCTGGCATTGGTGTGGATTTAACAAGCAAGCGCGTCTATCGTATCAGCCCTGTGGAGAGTCTTCAAAAGCTGGAAATCTACTTGCCCTGCATGGACGTCCAGGTACTACGATTTATCGAAAATGCATTACCTAGCCTCAAGGATCTCTGTTTGTTGAGCAACAAGAACAACCGCTTTGAATGGATGACCATCACTGGCGATAATCCTATCCAAACATACATTATCATTCGCAAGTTTCGAGACTACTGTGATTTGATTCCAACCGTTCTTGTCAGTTTTTCTGATGAATTCTATAGCCTGTTTGCTCATATTCATCAAGAGTCATTCAAAAAGATTGGCTACATTTGGGATGTATTTCTTCAAGACGACGATGATAACTATGCTGAGGATAGCTTTGACTTTAACAACGACGACAGTTCTAACCCTGACTATGACGACGCCAACGACGACGATGGCGAGGATGAAGTGAACAACTCGATTGGCCCCCTTGGCTTGTAAATACATCTTATTCCTTGGCTTATATCATTAGTGTCAATATAAAGGCTCATACCAATCCATTTTCCCAATAAATTCATAGTGTTGCTATAATCCATACTGGATACTTTTAACTGATAAGAGATTCTCCAGGTACATTTGCCATGTTCATTCCATCGCGTTCTTCATGTACGCATCTGATGACCCCCTGGAAGTTTTGCAATAGTGAGCTAATGTCTGAGTAAAACGCGCAAGAGAGAAACAGTTTGTTTACAAGAGAATCTCCTAAACAAGAAATACAACGTGTGTGTGTATGTTGGTGACATTTGTCACACTATGTCTTTTATGCAAATGATAACGCTATTATCGTTTAAAGAGAACCTTGTCGTTTGCTTTATAGTCCATTGAGGATGACTCTTGTGTGTGTGTGTATTATGTTGTAGATCATACATACCAGGCTAAATGCTCACAATGTCACGTTGTTGTGTATCCTGTCGTCATGATGCCATCCGAATTATCTCTTGTCATACAAATAGAATCAGCACGGAGAAAAAAGAGGGCCTTTGAATACAATGATGCTTGGGTTGTATCAAAATAGTCAATTAGGAAATTTTGAACCTTAAGCTTTTGAAATAGTAGAGCACACCTCATTGTTGCATCACATTTATAAATGTACATTTATATAACTTTTCGCTTTTGATTTCTTTTCTTTCTTTTTCTCATTCAATAATGCCTAGACAATTTGAACCTGTGCTCACTGAAAGAGACCCTTTGATGGTCCACCATCACCGCCCTCATCATCCTGCTGGCAATCTCAAATTAGATGCTAGAATAGACTTGTCAAAGCAGCCTTCATGCCTGCCTCGACCGGAGCCACAACAGAGATCATCCGTGCAACCACAACAGCAACAACAAGCCAACTGGGAAACTACCATCGAAAAGTGTATCAAGAGCATTGTCTCTATCAAATCATGCCGTACTCGCGGACTCGATACAGAGCTCCCGGGCTCATTCACAGCAACTGGTTTTGTCGTGGACCCTGAACGAGGTATCATCCTCTCCAATCGACATGTCGTCTCTGTATCTCCCATCAAAGCGTATGCCGTGCTGTGCAACTATGAAGAGATTGAATTGAGCCCCATTTACCGAGATCCGGTGCATGATTTTGGCTTCTTTCGCTATGATCCTTGCAAGGTCAGATTCTTGGATATTCCCGGTATTGACCTATTTCCAAAGGGGGCCAAAGTAGGACAGGATATCCGTGTTGTAGGGTGAGTAATGTGATCTTTTATTCTTCTTCATGTCATTTTTCCATAACAATGACTCATTGCTATTGCTGCATAGGAATGATGCTGGAGAAAAGTTGAGCATTTTATCGGGTACATTGGCAAGATTAGACCGAGAAGCGCCTAATTATGGCGTAGGTGAATACAATGACTTCAATACATTCTACTATCAAGCTGCTTCTAGCACGAGCACAGGGTCAAGCGGGAGTCCTGTATTGGACATACAAGGCAGAGCCATTGCACTGAATGCAGGCGGTGCATCAACCTCATCCTCTAGCTACTATTTGCCACTCGACCGTGCTCAGCGCGCACTTGATTTGATTCAGGGTGGCAGCAGCACGATACCACGTGGCACAATCCAGACTACTTTTGAGTATCAGTCATACGATGCCCTACTACAGCTAGGTCTCAGCCGTCATCTAGAGCAACGACTAAGATCGCAATCACAGCAACTACAACAACACAAGAATACAGTCAATGAAGGATTATTGGTGGTCAAGTCAGTGCTATTGGATGGCTCAGCTTATGGTCATTTGGAACCAGGTGACATCTTGTTGACTTGTAATGGAAACCTGCTGCCTCGACTCTTTGTGGATTTAGAGGAACACTTGGATAGCTGCATGGAGAGCAGTTCAGACATCTCTCTGGTGGTGAGTAGAGCAGGAGAGCTCAAGGAAATCACTGTCAAGGTCCAAAATTTGCATACAATTACACCATGGCGCTATTTGGAATTTGGAGGTGGTGTACTGAATGATGTATCATATCAAATGGCAAGATCATATGGAATATCACTCAAAGAACCAGGCGTCTATGTTGGCACTGCAGGCTTCTTGTTGGGAAGTGCGCGTGCTTTAAGAAGCTCTATCATTGTGGGTATCAACAATCGACCAGTGACCTCATTGGATGATTTTGTTGCAGTGGTGTCGAAGATTGAGCAAGGAGAACGAGTGCCTATTCGATTCTATACGTTGGCAAGACCGATGAAGACTAGAATCATGATTGTTCATATGGACTGGAGGTGGCATAAATTCCAAATGGCCACACGAAATGGTAAGCGCTATATTATGATTGCGAATCCACACGGCTGAACAGCGTTTATTTTAGATACCACCGGTTACTGGGATTACAAGGTCTTTGAAACACCCCTAGACCGCTCCTCTGCTCCCAGTCTAATTCTCAGTGATCAGCTGTACAAACAAGTAGATGATGAACTAGAAGACCCAACCGAGTCATTGAAAAAGAGCATTGTGTCTGTAGACTGTTACCCCCCATTTGTTGTCGATGGCTCCAAGAACCCTCATTCTTACGGCGCTGGAGTAATTGTGTCCATGGACCCTCCGTTGATTGTGTGTGATCGCGACACAGTGCCTATCAGTATCAATGTCATTTCACTCACCTTTGACAATTCACTCACCATCTCTGCAGATCTCGTATTCCTACACCCTTTTTACAACTTTGCTGTGCTAAAATTCGATCCAACACTTGTCATTGAAGCCGGCATAAAGATGAAGGCAGCGACTCTGAGTGACCAAGACTTTCAAGTAGGAGACCAGGTTACCTATGTCGGTCTGTCTGGTAAGTGCTCTCTATCATGTGGCATCATCTTGAGCGACGCTGATATTGATACTCCTTAGGTCGCAGTGATATTGATATCAAAAAGACCACTATTACAAGTCTAGGAGCCATTCGAACTACTGAAACATCTCCTCCTCGTTGGAGAGCCATCAATGTCGAGGCATTCAAAGTAAGTGATGGCACTCTGGCTAGTCAAGGCGGGCTATTTGCAGATCACGCTGGTAGAGTGAGAGCACTTTGGATGAGCTTTTCCATTGAAAACACACAGCGACAGTTGTCAAGCGTTCTAGGCGGATTATCTTCAAGACTGATCACGCCAGTCATCAACAAACTGAAATCTGGACAGGCGCCTACCGTCAGGGGATTGGATGTGGAGGTCGGCACGCTGCAAATATCGCACGCTCGACTTATTGGCGTCTCTCATGAATGGATAAACAAAATCAAAAGCAAGGCAACCGACAAGCAGCCTTCTGTTTTGTACGTTTTGGGTATCACTGATATTTCCAGTCTATCTGGTCAACTGCTAAAGCCCGGAGATATACTGCTGACGATCAACGACACAGTCGTGACCAATATCTCGGATATTAGCTACTTTCATGACCAAGAAGCACTGAGATTGGTATGATATACTTGGCAAAAATGTATATATGGCAACTAACACATACGATTTAGACTATTCTTCGGGATGGACAAGAGCTAAATCTCATGGTGCCCACGACAAGCTTTGATGGCAAGGAGACGACCGAGGTTATTGGCTGGCAGGGCATGGTGATTCAAAATACGTACGCATCGGCGAGGGAGCAGGTGCAGAAACAAGTGCCAGAGGGGGTGTATCTGTCATGCTGTCTTTATGGGTCGCCTGCTCAAGCAAGTTTGATGCCTGGCATCTGGATCACAGAGATTGACCAAACACCAGTAAAAACACTGCAAGAATTCTTACAAGTGGTGGATCCATCCAACATTGCGACCCGTCAAAGCAAGAAGCTGAAGAGGGATCAAGTCGAGCAAGATGTATTTAAAAATCAGAAAGATGGCCATGCTGTATCGTTGCTTGCACTGCCCACACAAGATGAAATAGAAGATGATAAACTGGGCCATGATGACAACCACATACAGATCAAGTTTGTGAAAGCAAACAACGTGGTGCAAGTAAAAGCCATCAAACTAGACAGACATTACTGGCCAGCATGGCATATCAAAAAGAATGAATCGTCTGTTCTCGGCTGGGATATGACATTTTTGTAAATAAACTCTTCGATTCACTTTATATATACATCTATTTTTTTTTCGCTTTATTTCCAATTCAAGATTACAAAGTAGTCAAGTCGACCAAATCAAATCTTCTTGGCTTGGGTTGATCCATGGGAATAGGAAGTGTTGCTTCACGATCATGAACAATGCCGACTAATCTGCGCTTGGGGTGCTGAGCATCTTTGTAGAAACGAACGTATCCAGGTTCAAGTGCATAAAGTGTATGATCTTTACCCATGCCAACCTGTATATCCAATGTTAAGAGACGCACTCTCTCCTCAATAGATCCCATTCATAGCACTTACATTATCTCCAGCATGGAACTTAGTACCTCTCTGACGCACAATGATGTTACCGGGAATCACTTCTTGTCCACCAAACTTCTTGACACCTAATCTTCTACCAGCAGAGTCTCTGCCGTTACGTGAGGAACCACCTGATTTCTTTGTAGCCCAACGCACTTGAATGGATTCTATTATTGTTGATGATGATGGAAGAGTTATTTTTTTACTTGTGCTAGGGGTCCTGTCTGTCATATTCTACCAACCTGTTGTTGTGTTTTGTAAAAGAGGTGTCAGCATGGGTCGAGTTGTAGTTGACCATGCGCTGGTTCTGATGGTTGTTGCACTGAATTGTGTCAATGTGCGGTTCAATAATGACATGCTGTAATAACGTAGAGGGAGAAAAAAAAGTTTTGAACCTGGTTTTAATGTTTGAGTTGAATTCAAACGAGGGTGAACATGGTCAGAGGAAAGGTTCAAGGAGTCACATTAGATCCCAGTTCTTGTTTGTATACAACAGCCCCCCCACATTTTGACATGGAGAGTGTCAAGATCATAGGGGATTGCTTTCAACAACTCAATAAGCTGACAAGATTGGCCAAAAGGCATCATTTGCTCGAAGGATTTGATGAGAAAACCTTTCTGGGGACTCCTAGTATGGAGTTGATTTAGAGGGCAGTCTGCAAATCTTGAAATAACCAAATGTATACTGACAGCTCAGATGGAATGAGTAGGATTTCTCAATCACTTGATCAAGTAGATGTATCAAGACATCATGCTCTCATTTGGGTATTAGTATATAGCTTTTATCAGAGCACATGCTGCCTAGTTTCGATCATACCAATGCTCTGACAATGTAAGGACATTGAGCCAATGATCTATATCAATGATGTATGGTAGATGAGCGAGTTACTTTTGTTGCGAATTGCAGTAGCAGTTATTTTTAGGGTGCTCTTCCTTGTAATGCCAACCATCTCACTCTGACAACTAGTTTACAGCTGTGCAATGACACCTACTGAACATTGCTTACCATTGGAATTTTGGTTAAACATCATCTACTACATTTCAGACACCACAAAGTAGCAAATCAATGTGTATTTAGCTCGACATACATGATATTAAGTGGTAATTAAAGTATAACTAATTTCAACATGAATATACTTTATTGCATGTTTCTGCATTGCCATATCATACAGTTAGACTTTGATCATTGCGGCATGTCCGATGCAGCAGGACGATTGCGAAGCAATCAAGTTCGTACTGCATAGTAACAGGCATGCTGGTCAGCCATTAGGTAGATCGCCGACCAGGCAATACATCTGCTATCCAGTTCTTTTTTCATTTCATTTGGTTTATATATATCTGATGTGATAAATGAAGTTTCGTCTGCGAACGGATCGTTCAGATGTTCAAAGAAAGAGTACAAGTACTCTTCCTTCAAAATCAGGATTCGCTGTCTGACAAAGCATAGTTTATATTCGAGTACTGAGTGACTGAAGGTACCATGGGATAAGGCACAAATAGTTAAAGAGTCTCGTTGTGTTGAAGAAGAAAACCAAAACGCTTGAAAAATTTTCATCGCTTTTATACACACATTTACCATGAAATGCTGTTGTTGAAATCAGATGACTGTCATTACTTGGCATTCAGTCTATGAGCAATGTCAAGCGCTGTGAAAGAGGAGCATTGTGCGCTTTGTGCCAGGCAAGAGATACATGTCAAGTAGGTTGGTTCATCCAAAGAGAAGGGGTCTTTTTCTCAGGTTTCTTTAAATACAAATCACAAAACAAGGATGGTTGCTTAGCAACATCCACATCAAGCAAAAGTTCGGCCATGTAAGCTTTTATCCGAGACTCTATTTCTTTGTGTAATGTTTGTGTCCATTTTGAAGAAGGGGGGGGGGAGAGGTGATGATATTTAAAGCCAATCGAATGAAGAAGGAAAAGGGCCATTGACCTTTTTCCGCATTTATTATCGTCTTCTGCCCAGCAATCTTATTTGCCAAGCAGGGTACTACGCTTCTTTTTTCTTTCCCTCTCTTTTTCATCTGCTACTTTCAACAACATGGCATTGGAAGAAGATCAAAAAGAACCTTTGTTGAATGAGACTGAATCGCAAGCTGCTACAGCGAACTCGTTCCCACCTATTTCAAAGCAGCAATCAAGTCAACCACAACCGACAGCCGCTGTATCCACAGAACAAGTTGCTGCTGAAATAGGTACTGAAAATACAGAATGTAAGGGCAGCTGACATGGACACAGGTAGCTGCGTGTACTCACAGACCCATCATCATTAGCTGCTAGTATATTTGACGCAGCTCAAAGAGGCTCCTTTCAGACGATACGTTATTTGCTGGATAACAAGATAGCAACTGTACATGACGTGGATAATCAAGGTGCCACTGCCTTACATTATGCTACACTGGCAAACAATGATGTGTGTGTGAAATACTTGATCGATAAGGGTGCTGTCGTGGACGCACCCGCTGGTGATTTGCAAGCAACTCCTCTGCATTGGGCGAGTAGACAGGGTCGTTTGGGAGCTGTTCATCGCCTCATCAAGGAAGGTGCCAACCCTTCTCTCAAGGACGGACAAGGTTTCAATGCTCTTCATTTAGCAGTGCACTCATCACATGCTATGCTTGTGCTGTATTTACTGTATCTGGATATTGAGATTGATGTATCGGACAATGTAGGTGGACATACACCGCTGATGTGGGCTGCTTATCAGGGACATTCGCAATCTGTGGATTTGTTGCTCAAGTTTGGAGCCAGTGTTACAGCGAAAGACCATTCTCAGTTGACTCCACTCCACTGGGCTGTTGTTCGAGGCAACAAGATGTGTATTCGCAAGATGCTAGAGTACGATGCGGATGTCAATGCTCGTGATCAGACGGGTAAATCTGTGATGGATTTTATTCACGAAAAGAAGTTTGAGCGCATCTGGGACAGAGCTGTACTAGAGTTTGATGAGCTGGCAGAAGGAAATCCAGCTCAAGAGGCTCGTATTGGTCAATACCCGGGATCGAAAGGAAAGCCCTTGTCCAAGGTATGAATCAATGATTTGTCAAAAGATAGCTGGTTGGTTGACACATGGAGAAGCGCACTGTGAATACAGTTGCATATTTAGCACCCTTCATCTCTTTAGGATTAGCGCTAAAATGTCTTGCCATGTTCCCCTGGTATGCCGGTTTACCGTTAGCGCTCATGTCATTTGCAGTTACACACATCGGTATCATCAAATACCTGATTCAAGTGCCCAGTCATGACGCTGTGTGGAAGACACCTTATTTCTCGAGTATATTTCAGTCTTCAGCATTCTGGGTCGTTGTCACCTGGATGTTTGTGCTCGTGCCATGTAAGTTTGTCTCTCGTATGCATAAAGACATCAACAACTGATCCGAGCTGATAGCTACTTCACATTTATTATTCACCAACCTGATATTTCTGATCACCTTCTTCACTGCCATGTTTGCATTTTTCAAGGCAGTGGCTGCAGACCCTGGATTTATAAAAAAGGATTTATCAAGAGAAAAGCAGCACAGAGCAGTCGAGGAGTTGGTAGATGAGAACATGTTAGATGTTCGACATTTCTGCTTGACTTGTTTGGTAGGTTGCAAATGAAAAGCGGCTAAATGGATAATACGCTGACATTTGGGATGATAGATCAAGAAACCATTAAGATCCAAGCATTGTAAAGTATGCAATCGCTGTGTGGCTAAATTCGATCAGTAAGTACACCATTCATGTTTGTTTTACTTTTATTAATTCATGTATTCAGTCATTGCCCCTGGATCTTCAACTGCATTGGCGTCAACAATCACAGACCCTTTTTGGTGTTTTTGATCAACATGGTGATTGCTATTATTGCATTTTCCATGTTGTCCGTCAGCTGTAAGTATATTTCTTTTGAGCCTTGCTCTCTACTGACCAATAGATAGATCTTTCTATCACTGCTCCTATATACGATCATGGACCTGACAGCGCCTGCCTACTGGGATCTACTGTTTGCGGCTATTTTGACTATGATACATGGACATTGGCATTGACTATCTGGGTCTTGTTTCAATTGACCTGGTCCATGTTTTTATTGGGTGTGCAACTATATCAAGTGGCTGTTGGCATGACAACCAATGAAAGTGCCAATGTCAATCGATATGCATACATGAATGCGAACCAAGGCATGATTACGAATTTGACTGTTGGGGGCATTGAAGGCAGTGATGGCCCATCAGCTACTGGCGCAGAACCTGGCCATCATCACGGCCATGGTCATGGACAAGGTGGATTTTGTCCTTGCCTTCAGTTGGTTGCAGGCGCTAGGGCTCTACACAAGGCTCGTAATAGACGAGGCAACATAAATAAGGCGGGTAATGTGTTTGATCATGGATGTTGGAACAATTGTATGGATTTTTGGGCGCCAGATGGAGGAGCTTCAGGGGGTGTCAATTATTACGAAATTTATGACATTCATCAAATTAATTACAAACAAAAACAACAACAGCAAGCATTGGATGTGTAGTAAATACTTGTAAAGAAATAAAAATACCCCCCCCCCCTATTCATGTACTTTAAAAACATATCAGATCGTTTTATTATCATCATCATCTAGATTAGTTACGGTCGTAGTTGTAGATAGATGTATGTTGAGGGCGATAGGGTCTTCTTGGTGCTGTTAATGTGGGATCGTCGTCGAGGTATGCTGGAGTCGATGATGCTGTATCTCTGGATGAATGTCGTGGTGTTATTGCTTTGGCCCATTTACTCTCGTGTGTTCCTCCTAATTTCAGTGGTGTTGTTGCTTGCTGTACGTTGCTGATATCTACCAGATCGTCGTCTATCATCATGTCGTAATCTTCTTCCATTGTGTTGTGATGTAGTTGCTGCAGTAATCTACTGGTTGGTGCTGGTGGGTAAAATTCATCTACTTCCATAATATAATCCTCACCTAGTGTGGGTTGCTGTATCTGTTGCTGCTGATGTTGCTGTAGCTGTGGTGCCTGGTGGTGGTTCCATGAGTTTGCTGCATACCTAGAAAGAGGTTTATCTGTCAAATGAGAGGCAGACTTCTTGGCTATACGATTCAGTAATGCTTCCATCTTGGACACAGACTCTGCCGAAATCGAATCCACATCATGAACCATGACTTTGATACAAAGGTTTCGGTCATTGGATAGCAATGTCACTCGTTTATGCGTTACTTGCTGGAAATACATACAACAATCCAAAATGCGATCATCGCCCTTGACATCTTGGTTCTTGAGCATGTCTTTATTACACACTTCGTTCATCTTTTGTCCTCGCAGTGATATGATCTTGTCTCGTAGACGCAATTCAATGAAGCGCATGGCTTTCCTTGCTCCTGCGCTAATGTCTGGATTTCCTTGCTACACAATATGAATAGCCAAGACCACAGGCATCATAACATCAACATACCTTTAATCCATCTAATTCTCGAATCACAACCCATGGTAACAATACCAACAGGCTTCCTGGGTTCTCGCTTGCTAAATCTAACACGGTATCCAAGAAACCAAGCTTTGACAACAAGAAATTGGTATCTAGAACGCAAATCTCTTTAAATGTGCCCAATACTGTAGCACTTTGGATCAGCCAACTCTTCTGGAATAATAAATTTATTAGCTTATTTACCGTTCTGTGGTTCATCATGAGCATTTGTGTATTTCAAGATAGCTGAAGCTTTGATATCAGTTTCTTGGCTGAGCACAGAAGAATAACTGGCACGAATGTCTGCAATCTGACTATTGACATCGGCAATGAACTCGGGCCCATCAATATCCATAAATTCCATGTCTTCATGCCTGCTCATGTTGTTGTGGAGGCCACTTGTATGTGTGTAGAATGTGCTGTTGCGATAATGAAGCAAGTAAAAAAGTGGTTTGATGGATTCATTGATTAAAGCTTGCTGGCGTGAGGGTGTGCATGTAGAGACCAATGAAACACACAAAGAGCTCATGAATGTCCGGCTGTAAGGTACAATGAATATCTGAAGTATGGCTGTGCTGGCATTACTCCTAATTACAGCTTAATCAATCAATGATGATGAGGTCCACACAGCTAGCCTAACAGACTCAGTTTTCTGAAGCACACATAGTAGCACACCTTGGCTATTTGATTTTATAAAGTACATAGCTTGCGACATCATCAATTGTCTACTTTAGAGTAGTATTTTATCTTCCAGTGATTTAATAATGAATTTATACTATTGTAATATAGTGTTTTGCAATTTGCAGCTACATTTTCTTTGTCTTTTGTTCATTCTCTTGACTACAACATCCTGTAAGCAGCGCCATCAACAAAACTCATGTCACCTATGTTTACGTGGCTTATCTAAAGCTGTTGGTTTAGCTTCTGAAAAATATTGCACCTGTTTCTGACTAGAGATTATGATAACGCTTGAAACGACCACAACGCCTTAAACAAGAGTCCAGACTGACCATTTCCATCAAATGTCATCAATCTTCATCAAGCTGAATGTCAACAATAGTAGTGTTGAAGATGACATAAAATCACGGCTTAAATCCATTTTCATGCTAAACGATAAAGAGACAGACTAGTCGACATCTCTTCTAATTTGCTGTTGTATACCTCTTTCCCTTCCACTTCTTGCTCAAATATCCCTGCAAACAGTGTAAACTTTTCTCACTCTTTCTTTTGCATTTTTGTACTATTCCAGCGAAATGGGTGAAGATATACTGATGCCTCCCATGTCTATGCACATCTAGGTAGTATTGATGAGATACTGGCATGAATCACACACTTGAAGACGATAGGTATACGAGACACAGGCCATCAGATGAAAAGATAAGAATCTTGTGGTCAGATGTGTGTGATCCAATGCTGGGCACCACTGAACTTCATCTCTTGCCTCGGATGAAACATTGATTTGGTCAAACAATGCGTGGTGTCTCCCATCAATGTTCGTATCCCGATATCGACATACGCATATCAAATTCTGTTTAAGTAATGAGATGTACATCGCAGAGGCCGCCAGATCATATGATCTCGACTGATAACTAGTTCTATTGATAGATCACGAATGAACTACACGAACGTACAACCACGGAAGTAAAACTGAAGATAAGATGGATGGATACGCCTATATGGTATCAGTGTATGACAAATGCTAATGCCGAATGAGATGGTTTACCCAGGCAAAACATGCAATCATTAAGTAATACCACAAAGCGCCCATCCAATATAGTAAAATGGATGCTTCAGAGGAATCGAACGCCAATGTCAAGGCGAAAAAAGGTGCAGTTTGTGCTTAAAGCACTGGGAACACACGCGGCTGGTACATTTCTTTTGTAGAACTGTCTTTCTTGAGCCTCTATTGTGTCGAGAACATCAAGTGTCAATAGTTATTTTCCAATACAAACTGTTCGGCTACTTTGATTGACATCAAATGAATGAGATCAATGCCTCTGGCGTCTCACTCGACTTCACCAATGTTGCCGACTTGATTGATTTCCAAGATACCCTGGGACAGATGATTGACTATATAACTTCGTTTAGCTGCATACATTCTTGATCACCTTGGCTATTCTGTGTAGTATGATTGATAGCACATATCGGGAAGCTAGCACAAAGAGCTAATAGCAAAAAGGTCATTGAAGAATCTCAAATGATTACTTAATGCAGAGCCTTCTGCCTCGTGGCAGCATCTGAAACACATATCCCATAACATAAGCATTTTTAATGTGTACCACGTCTCTCGCCCTACTTTTCTCACATGCTAGGAGTTGGAACTTGATCCGTTGCTTCCCCAGATTGTTTAGTTGAAAGCTCCCACACTGACAAACGACGCATTTTATAGGACATTAGACATTGATTGGTGATGCCCAGTGATAACAAACAAACCATTGCGATGGAAATAAGGTTTTGTATTCTCTGTCTTCACACATGACCTCCAATACGAGATAACTGAATATGATTGGATTCTTGATCTGTTGATGTATGAAAAGATGAATACTGAAAAAAGAGTATTATTTCCAAATGTTGAATAATTTTCATATAAAATGTTGAAAATACCGAGGTTCCCGTAGTACAGAACTCGATATACAGCATTTGCATTATCCTGTTGACCTCATTAGACCAAAGTAAGGTACCAATGGTATGCGATGCAGTTGACGATCAATTTTTTATAGTTTGGTTTCGCTGGCCATTTGAATATAAATGGGTCAAAGATCGATACATAATACATTACTCATTATCACATTTTAAAGCAACTAAAAAAGCTCCCGACCATGTAATACTTGTAAAACATATAGAAAGATGGTAAGTGCAGAACCCGTTTACAGAGGATTAAAATCGACTCTGTGGGAATCGAGGTATTCTGTTGAATAAAAGCATTTGATGACAGGTTGTGTTTCATTTTAGCTTCCCAAAATAAGCCCTGCTGGGGCCCGTTTCACAGGCTGTAAAACA